>BQNB010009089.1:0-12688 GCA_026074375.1 Tanacetum coccineum
TTAATAGTAACTAATTAACGTTAAGGATATAATTGTCATTCTATAAACTTTAAGGGTAATACTTGTAATTAATTCATGTTAAAGATTTCAACTGAAAATGTACATCTTAATCATGCTTGTTTACTTACCTTATCATTTTTCTGATAACTGTCCTTGTAAATTAAATAACGTGAAGGTCATTAAGTTTTTAATTCAAGTCTCTTTTAATTTATCTAACATGTACGAAAGTAATTTAATTATCGTGACAACATAACCCGGAATTAGTCAAATAAAAGGGCCGAAACCCATATGGGCCGGACCCTTATGGGCCGCATATAAAAATAAGCCCAAATCAAATGGGCCGCGTGGCCTTGGGCCGGCTAGCCCAAAAATTGTAACTCACAAGCCCACATTTTAAGCCGAAATCAATAAGTTTATAAACCCACATATATAAGAAAAAAAAAATCATTTAGTCATAAGCCCACATTTTAAGCCGAAATCAATAAGTTTATAAACCCATATGTTTAACTTAAAAATCATTTATAAGCCCTCATACTAAGCCGAAAACATACCAACAATTTTATATGCATCATTTGCCGAGTACTAAGGTACTCGGCTTGGTCTCTTTGGCCACAAACACCCCATGCGACACAAACAAACACCCATAAATATGCCGAGCCCAAGGGACTCGGCTTGGTTTCTTGGCAACTCGAACACACGAACTACACAAATAACCACAACCACATGTATGCCGAGCCCTTGTGGCTCTCGGCTTGCTCTTTCATTCGACAAGGGTCATGAAACAACAACATTAATAATACCATGCATATGCCAAACCCATTAGGGTCTCGGACTTGATCCTTCGACCTCAACCCCAACGTCAAATAACCCCATGACAACATATAATTATGCCGAGCCCCGTAGGGGTCACGCTGTGTTTTTTCGCCTCTTGGTCTAATATCACCCTACAAATCATGGTTAAAAAAACCTATATATGCCAGAGTACCCATGGGTCTCGCTTGGTTTCTTTGCTAAGGACCTCGAAAATACATCCCCAAAACCACATATTGGGCCGATTACCCCTTTGGGTCTCGCTTGGCTTTACTCGTCACAACCCAACGAAAACGACCACCCCATGTTACCCATGGATATCTTGCCGTAGGCCTTAGGGCTTCGGCTTGTCCTTTGGTTCGAATCACCACACTCGAAAATCTAAAAACACTTGATTTATTTTATAATTCTTATTAAGTTTCATGAGGTTCATTTTTCATGCATAGCATACTATTAAAAAAAAAAGATAGAAAGTTTTTTTCATGGTTTACCGATTACAGAATTAATCGAGGTATGGAATAGAGATAGAAAACACAACGATTTCCCACGAACCAAGATCAAACTTAGTTCCTTCCCTCCTTGTGGTCCGCCGGTTATGTAGATGTTTTTAGGGTTTCTTATTTGAATTCCCTTGTAACAATAAACTGAGATAAAATCTAGTTTCTTGAAGTTATAAATATGACCTTGGCTTGGGCTTTTAAAAATTAAACATGGCATTTTACTTTTCCTTGTGTCTTGCCGAAATAATTTCATAAGCCCCAAAAAGAAAGTGGTTTAGTTTTTAGTTTCACATCGTATTTTTGTATCCTCGGTTTGTTCATGATTCGTAGATTTAAATTTCCGTGTGATACAAGTCGAGATAATAAATGTCATAGGTTTTCTTGTCGTTGATTTTATTTGTTAATTAAAATTTTTAAATTCATGGGTATTTTCCTGTGGGTTTTAACAACTCCTTTCCCCTCTTAAAAGAATAATTTCGTCCTCGAATTAGAAACATGATACAACAGAAAAGAACAATAACCAGATCGTGGAAGGAAATGAGGAAATAGGAAGCCCGTAATAGACTCCTCCGTTTCCAAAGTGGCATCCGCTCAGGATAGATTCCTCAAAAGGATTTAAACGAAAGGAATAGTCTTTTTTCCTCATGACTCTGACTTGATGTCTAGATAGACTCAGTTCTTCCGTGTAAGATAAATCTTCACGGATCTGACCTAATGGATAAGAGACAACTGAGAAGATTTGATACCTTGTTAACCTCTGAGTAGAGATACAATAAATACGTTGTGAACGTGAGAGAGTTGTGGAGGTAACAGCCAAACGATAAGAAACCTCAAACACCACGTGCGATTCAAGAATTTCAAATGTCCTATATAACGAAGGCAAGTTGCCTTTAATACCAAAACGCCTGACTCCACGGTAGGTGATACTTTCAAGAATACATGTTCACCAGGCTGAAATTCTAACAATCCTATTCTTGTCGGCGTTAACATCTCTTCTGACGTGTCTGAGCTTCCTTAAGCTTTTCCCTGGCGACAGCGACCTTCTCATTGGTCACCTCAATCATCTCTGGGCCCTCAAGAACCCGCTCACCAACTTGATCCCAACAGATAGGAGCACGGCATTTCCTACCGTATAACATCTCAAAGGGAGCGCACTTGATACTTGCATGCCCAACTGTTATTATACGCGAACATTCAACTAAACTATGTATCAGCCCAATTGCCTGTCCATTCTAATGCACACAACGAAACATGTCCTACATTGTCTGAATCGTACGTTCTGAACTGTCCATCTGTCGTCTGGATGAAAAAGCCGAACTGAACTTGAGCCTGGTTCCCCCAAAGCGTTCTGTAAAACCTTTCCAGAAACGAGACGTGAAACTGGAACACTATCGGACACAATTTGCTGATTGAGTAACCGTGTAGTCAACGATTTTTGCTGGAACATCTCTGCCAATCTACTGATTGGAAAATCCTTACGAATAGAAGGAAATGCGCTGTCCTTGGTCCAAACGATCCACGACAACCCAGATAGCTCGTCCGTCTTCCTCTGAGTCCGTGGTAATCCTGTAACAAATCCATATGATATTTCGTCCCATTTCCATACAGGAATCTCTAATGGTTTTAGTAACCACATTGCACGCTGAATGTTCTATCTAAACATGCTGACATAACTAAACAACATGGATAACGAATGTTGCTCATCTCGTATCATTACCACTCCACCAGAAGTGTTGCTGTGAGATCATTGAACTCTTCGTCCCGAACCCGGATGAATTAGAAAAAGGAGAACTATGAGCTTCGTCATCAAAACCCTCTCGAAGTGCAGGATCTTTCTGGTACAGACATAACATAGTGCCTGACTGCCATAGAATACCAACAATATCAACAAGAAATCTGTCGGTCTGCTTGCCTAAATTCTGAATGATTGCACCAGAAATTTCACCCATCGTCCTTTAGATCTGCCTTAATCTGAGTAATTAAAGTTAGGCTCAACACCACAGTCTAGCCCAGATAACATACTGTCCTCGAACACATAACTCATGTCCAAACGTCCAAATCGCGAATAATCTCTTCTTCTACTTTGGATGCCAGCTATCAAACCTGAATTTCCTACTTAACGCGCATCCACCACACTTGCTTTCCCCGGATGATACTGAATATTTGGTGTCATAAACCTTTATCATAACTCTAACCAACGTCTCTATCTCATATTAATATCTCGGCTGAGGTGAAAATGTAACTGAACTTTTATACGATGAAATGTCACATGATCGCCATAAAGGTAGTGTCTCTCCAAATTTTTTAAGAGCGAAGAACAACACTGCGTAATTCTAGTCATGGGTAGGTAGTTCAACCTCATAATGTTTTAGCTGTCGTGAATGCATAGGCAATCACTTTTCCCATGCTGCATGAGTACACACCCCAGACCTTTCTTTTTGAAGCATCACTAATAAAATCTGAAATCCACCTGAAACCGTATGGGAGAGTAAGAGATAGGTGCGGAGACTAAAGATGCTTATGCTCTTCAAAGCTCTCTGCTCTGCTTCGGTCCTTCCAATACAAACTTCTTCACCCTTTCTCATAGCTTATAAGAAGGGAAAGGCCAGTCGTGAAAACCCCATCTACAAATCTGCGATAATAGCCTGCTAATCCGAGAAAACTCCTTACTTCAGTCACGGACGTCGGTCTATAGGCCACTTTGGTGATCGGCCTGCAACCTTCGCCGGATCAATGGTAATCCCTTCTGAAGAAAGTTTTTATAATTTTGTTTTTTTACTATGTGGACCCAGAAAGCACTCTACTCAATCCAAAATTCGCCACTTGAAAACTGGCATATATTTCTCTTTTCAAAATCTTAGGACAGTGCGGAGAAGCTCCTGCTCCTCGTGTTCTTCTTTAGACTAGAAAGACCAGAATATCATCAATGAACACGATGACGAACTTGTCTAAGAATTCATGAAATAACTCGGTTCAACAATCCATAAATTACAGCTGGAAGCATTCGTAGACCAAAATGCATAACCAAGTAATTCATAATGACCAAAACGTGTGAGAAAAGCAGTCTTGAAATGTCCTGCTCTTTACTCCGACAGATGGTAACCAGATCGTAAATCAATCTTGTAAAAATGTTTAGCGCACTGAAGCAGATCAAATAAATCATCGATACTTGGAAGGGATAACCGATTACGTATGGTGATTCTTGTTTAATTCACTGTAAGTCGAAACACAATCTCATGCTACCGTCCTTTTTCATAACTAAAGAAACTAAAGTGGGAAACTGGTGCAGGCCTCATGCGATACACTTGGCGGATAAAACCTCGCTCCAACAACTCTGCAACTGATCCATTCAACTCTTTCAACCAACAAACGGAGCCATGCGTTAAGGAGCCTTGGAGATGGCTCTGCTTCTGGAATAAGCTCAATGTTAACTCCAACATCGCGAATGGGCGAGAATTCCTGGAAGTTCTTCTGGAAAAATACGTCTTGAAATTTCAGAAACAATTGGCTATCATGATAGAAGGAACATCTGAAGTCGTGTCATGAATATTAGCCTCGGGAAACCTTCACATGGCCGTGAATAATAGAGAATGCTTCTAAAGCAGAAATGATTTCATCAGATTTTTCCCGGTAGAGGACCCATTATAAATAAATTCAGGAGTATGAATATTGCCGAAAATAACACTACGGGAATGACAGTCATCGTAAGCATGGTGCGCTGAATAACTCATCCATACCCCGAATTATATCAAACTCACACATGTCTAAAGGAAGCGCAATTAACTGAACGGACTTGTCATTAAACTGTAGAGGAAGTTCCCTCTATACAAACACATGGTATATGTGCGGAGTCTCTTCATGGGCGTGGGATTACATAACACCTGGTCAAGTGGTACAGGTGTCATAGTAAGACATGAGCAAACTTTGTAATATCACAGAATGTGTTGCAAAACCTCAATTAAATTAAAGTAAAATTTTTCATTATCAAATAAAACAAAATACTGCACTCCTAAAATAAATAATGCACCAGTGAATGGTACCTGTAGAAATAGCACAGCCTCTAAAGTCCTGAGTCACCGCCAAGACACGTCCTGATGCGTCAGGCTTCTTGTCAGCATAACCCGGACGAACTAAAGCCCCCCGTGTTCTTCTAGCAATCACGCTGAAGATATGACCAGCTTGAACCGCCAATAAAACAAGGTACCCACCTGCAGCACGACGACACTCTCCTGGGTGTCTACGTCCACATGTGGTGCAGACAGGGTAAGTATAACCCTCGGATGGTGCCTTGTTTTGCTGGGAACCTGATTCAATGATGGATCGTGAGACATGAATTTTGAGACATATTACGAATAAACTTGTTATATCAAATGAATTACCAGAGTTGGTAGCTCGGTGGGACTGCTGACCCCTGTTCCGATGGTCGCGTCCAGCACCAGAGTTCCTGCCATTTTAACGTGATGTTAGATTTATATCATAGAGCAGATGAGGGATGAAAAAGAATAAAGATTGGCCCTGTTGTTTGTCACAGGGAGTGATTGTTGCTATATTGTTGTTACTGTAGTTACCACTACCACGATAACAATGGCCCTGCCTGTCTGACTTCCAGTGACGTTTCATAGTCCACTGGTCATGACCCCGGTGACTATTTCTGCTATTAGACGACTGATCCTTGTCCCGCACTCTGATGCCAGAAGAAAGGTTGGGTGGTACAGTTATTAAGGTAGAATAAGGTAAAACGTGGAATAGGTCGCAGAATTTAATTACTGAAGGTTTACCTCTTGTCTGATCGTTCAGGCTGTCATAATCATTCCTGTCCCTCGGAGGATCCTCAAAGTTGCTAGCAGCATCTGCAACTTTGAGCAACATCAGTAAACCTCCAGCACTAGGAAATAACGTTCTAAGGATCGACTTGTGAAGACCCCTAACGAAAAGTTCTTGGCCTGCTCCCTCTGCGTGGCAGCCAAGCCTTGTCCAAGAAATCCAGCTATTACGGAAAAACGTTGCATAAACTCATTACTTCTGCTCACACCTCACATCACCCAAGCCTGGCCCTTTGGCGAAGAGAATGATACTCATCGCTTTAGCGCTCTAGCTCAGCTCGAGGGAAAAAAATGGAGGAAGAACAAACTCCTTGAAATATTGCCCATAAGACAAAGTGAGAATCCAGCATCTCCTCCTTTGGCCTGCTTGTAGCCTTCCACCATGACAATGCCGCTGACACCCTCAAACTTATAAACGCTAACCTCGCCTTAAACACATCATCAACAACCCATTAACATCAAAGATCTTCTCCATGTGAGAGATTCCAGTTCTCAGCATCAACTGAGTTACCGAACCGCCTTCTCAAACGTACGGGCTTTTTGCTTGTTAAAGCGTTGGCAGCCAGGTATAATAGTACTGTGGAAGGATTTTCCACTGAGCCACTAGCAACCATTACGGTACTCTTCACCGAACTTGTTCAACGATCTGTGGAAAGCATAGCATCCACGGCTGCCATGATACGACGGGCCGCATGCGAGTTTCAGCATCGTAACGAGTATTCAACACATCTGACATTTTGCAAAAAGAAAATATAATGATTAAACGGTTAAAAAGGTCAAAACATGAATGAAGGAACGTCGATTCTGAAGGAACCTAATATCTACCCAATCCTCACAGGTCAAGTTTTAGAGCCTACAGGTCGAAAGCCTGGGCTCTGATACCATAATTGTAACGCCCCTCTCTGATGAAAGGCATCACTTCATAACCATGGCGTCATATCAAAGCATAAAAGGCATAAAACATAACTGATAACGTAACAAGGTGGAAAGCCGGAAACAAACATCGGCTCCCATCTGAAGTTTAAACATGCAATAAGCGTAAAGGAATCTAAAGGACGAAACATGTGGTCTGGAGGGGGGGGGGGGGGGGGGGGGAAAACAACAACATAATTCGCAAGATCAATGATAATTAGAGTGTAGCTAAAGGGTCTCTTCCAAGGCACAAGATTCTCATGCCCAACTCCCTACTATTACTGCCGTAAAGACACATGAAAAGAATACGGCGGAGGCATGACGCTCATTGAACGGATATAATGAATAATGAAATAATAAACAAAAGCCTGGATAAGAATACTAAAGCAGCGGAAAGATCAAGAGTTTCATGAGGAACCTGGATAAATATGTCATGAAGCATAGAAATGAACATGTAAAACAATGGTTGTTAAGATGTAAAAGTAAAAGGGGAATGTCATAGGTGTTAGAATAGCATAGCAAATAAGGGTTTGCCCACGAGCACATATAATCAACATAATAATAACGAGCATACATGCATAAATAAGAGGGGATGCCTCCAACATGAACTAGAGGGGGTGACCTCTTATAAAAAAATGGGTTAGAGGTATCAACTCCAATGTGATGGGTAAGGTAGAGTCACACACCAAACCAAATCACCATGAAACGTATAAACATGTAAACTAGGATGCACCCATACGCCCCGAATAATAATGGCCAGACATGAAATAAAGTAACATGAAAAGGGACGCCGCGTGAAATCACTCTCAACAACCGCGAAAGGAGTCATGACACAGAGTGCCTTCAAGTGTCATGGTTATGGTACCCCATAATATGGTGGTAGTAAGACACATAAATCATGGTCATGCATATATATATATAGCTCGGGCAGTGGGACATGAAATAAACATGGAATAAATCATGGCAAAACATAGAAATGGGGAAGCATAGCAGTTCTGAAAATGAATCAAGGAATAAGAAGGAATGTCCTACTGAAAGGCGGAATATCCGTACCAGGCAATTGAAAGCATGAAAGGAAGAAAACAGAAAGATATTACTCCGTCTTCACACGGCTACAGATAAAGAGCTTGTATAAAAGTTACTTGTGCATGATTTTTAAGTTCTTATCCATTTTTAGTAACTTTCTATTTTTTGGCAAATTAGCCGCTTTTCCATAATTTTTAAGTAACCTCAATTGATTAGTATAACTTGGTATGTTTATTGTAATGAAATCGTATTTCATGATTAGAACTGTTTTAAACTTGGCTTATTCTAAAAGTAGTAACTTTCCTTATTTAGTAACTTTCCAAAAATAGCAGGTTTCCATAAATAGCAGCTTTCCAAAAATAGCAGGTTTCTATAATTAGTAACTTTCCAAAAATAGCAGATTTCCATTTTTATGTCTTGGATAAATAATTTATCTATTATTATAAATTTAGATAAACCATATTGTTTATTATACTTGAGGTTATAAATAACAATTATAATAATTAAGGGGCTTAGATGTCAATTTCATGATATTATGAATGTTAATAGTAACTAATTAACGTTAAGGATATAATTGTCATTCTATAAACTTTAAGGGTAATACTTGTAATTAATTCATGTTAAAGATTTCAACTGAAAATGTACATCTTAATCATGCTTGTTTACTTACCTTATCATTTTTCTGATAACTGTCCTTGTAAATTAAATAACGTGAAGGTCATTAAGTTTTTAATTCAAGTCTCTTTTAATTTATTTAACATGTACGAAAGTAATTTAATTATCGTGACAACATAACCCGGAATTAGTCAAATAAAAGGGCCGAAACCCATATGGGCCGGACCTTTATGGGCCGCATATAAAAATAAGCCCAAATCAAATGGGCCGCGTGGCCTTGGGTCGGCTAGCCCAAAAATTGTAACTCACAAGCCCACATTTTAAGCCGAAATCAATAAGTTTATAAACCCACATATTTAAGTAAAAAAAATCATTTAGTCATAAGCCCACGTTATAAGCCGAAATCATAATTTTATAAGCCCATATGTTTAACTCAAAAATCATTTATAAGCCCTCATACTAAGCCGAAAACATACCAACAATTTTATATGCATCATTTGCCGAGTACTAAGGTACTCGGCTTGGTCTCTTTGGCCACAAACACCCCATGCGACACAAACAAACACCCATAAATATGCCGAGCCCAAGGGACTCGGCTTGGTTTCTTGGCAACTCGAACACACGAACTACACAAACAACCACAACCACATGTATGCCGAGCCCTTGTGGCTCTCGGCTTGCTCTTTCATTCGACAAGGGTCATGAAACAACAACATTAATAATACCATGCATATGCCGAACCCATTAGGGTCTCGGCTAGGTTTTCTATTCGACAAGCAACAACAAAACAACATGGTTATACCGAGCCGTCGAGGGAGTCTCGGCTTGACCCCTTCGACACACAAACACACGGACACACTTGATAACCCGCCCCATCGATTTATCTAACAAGCCACAAGCGATAAAATTCCTAACATCATGATTACGTGTATTTCTTATTTTACTTCATGCATAATTTTTCTTTTTCATGCGATTAATTGAACAAAGAAAATAGAAAGGGTTTCACGAGGTACCGAATACGGGGATTGATCAAAGATCAATCAAGGATGAATGTCACCTATGATTCACGAACCAAGACCGAACATCGCTCCCTTGCTCCTCCTCTCTTCTTGTCGGCCAAACCCACAAAGGCTAGGGTTTTCTTATTTTTTTTTTTTGAAATGAATGAGGAGATATGGTCTAGGTAGTTAATTTATAAGTAGACTTGGGCTTGGGCTTGGGTCTTTATTAATTAACTTGGGCTTGGCTAAACTTAATTGGGTCTTCTCTTGTTTAATGTTATCCAAAAATACATAAGCCCAAAAAGAAGTTAGTTTTTATTTTTCGTGTTCCCATGAATTTGTGTTTCGAAATTTTTAAGTTCGTGCGTTGACTTGTCTTGATATATTAATTATATTCATTTTCGTGTGCTAACTTGTCATGATGTATTTAAGATACGTTTTTACTTGTCGTGATTTACACTCTTCACACCCATTTCATTTTCATTCACACCTCCCCTATTCTTCTTCTATAACCCATCCAATGGCAATTAAATCTCTGAATCAGGAACCCAAGAAGTCCCAAGAGCAATAATCAAGAGAAGTAATCAAGCCTTGAAGCCCCAAAGAAGGAATTCTAGGCGTTCGAACCCATTTCGACCCGTTTCCTCCATTTTCGATTCTCAAAGCTCAAAACCAGGTTATATGATCTTCATACCTGCTCCTACATTTATATAATAATCATATGATCATGTATGAACTCATATTAATGCTTTTAATCTAAAATTCTAGGCGTTTTTCCATTTTGATCCAAAACCGAAACCCTAAACCCTAATTCTTTATTTTTCTTTAATCTAAATGTTATAATGGTAAAATATTGTTATAATCTATCGTAAATGATGCTAATATAACAACTTTATTAATTCTTAAAAGAATTTGAATTAAAAACCTACGCGTTTTGTTTTAAAACCCTAATTCGACCCCTTTTGATTTCTAGCTTAACAAATCATTATTTTAAACTTTCGTTATGTTAAAACTTCATATTTTGGCTTATATTAATAAGCTATAACCTGTAAATTACTTTTCATATTGAAAAATATCATTATTATGGATTTTGGACTTGTTTTGTAAATCATTTTCAGTTATTGAGCAAAACGCTTAAAACCGATTATATTATAACTATTATAAAATTCACCATCGATATGCTTTTAAAAATCCTGTCCCAAATCTATATCATACTACAATACTAGGGATCTTCATATTACGGGGTTTCATCTTGGTATTACGTTCTGACTGAGTTGTTGGGTTTACGATTTAAAGTACCCTAGCTCCTCAAACGTTTACTAAATGACTTCTGAAATATGATGGCCCAAACAGTGATACAATAATTCCAAAATCTCCAATCAAACTCATAACAATATTAAACTCTTAGAACCAAAGTTCTAGAGTACAATCTTCCTAAGACTTGACATATTTACTCAGGTTGCGTGACGTGGCTGTTTACTATCATTTTGCTATATCAACCTTCCCTGTTAAGATTGCGATAAGGTCATCAGCTTTCATTTTGGAATATTTATTACAACTACCTATCAGGTGAAGTTCATAACCTCGCCTTTACTTATTTACATGTTTTATAAACCCGCGAGGGGGATACATGCTTGTTTACAAACTCTTTTACATACTCGTTTATCTTATAACAATGTGATTACTTTTCAAAGACTTAATGAGTTCATAACCTCACATTTCAATCTTTTGAATATTTTATACCTGCTATAAACCATGAATACAAGTGTTTTCTAAATATATGCTATCATATTATTGCTTGTGATCTAAGTCACTTTATGCCAAAAGACCCTCATTATCATGGACCATTAATCACTTACGAGTGAACGCGAATATTGTGGATAGATCTATCGGGATTGACGAATCCCGTTTGTGTTAGCCGGATAGGTAACCAAACGCACTATATTTGAATCTCATAGGTATATGGCAATTACCTACACCGGGGGCCATTATCTTTATGTATATATATCACAGCAATTTGGGTATATATATACACCAGTCAGTTTGTGTGCCATGAGCTTAGATACAATAATGAACACTATTAATACTGTTTTCTATAATATTTGTGCTCGTACAATTATTACACTATGACTTGTATTCAACTATTACATTTCAAACCTATGAATTTCACTCAACCTTTGTGTTGACCCTTTTTATGCATGTTTATCCCAGGTAATTAAGCAACTTATGGCATGGAGTGGCATGGACTTGAAGATGGCTAAAACCAGTTATCATTCATACTTAATGTTTCTAGATTTTGGGACATGCCTTTGTAAAACTCTGATTTTAATGAATGATAACGTATCTTTTAAAAACGTCTCTTTTGAGTCATTTTCTATGATTGTGACTGTTGTACTATGAAGTAATACCCTATATTAGCTTCCGCTGCTATATATGTAAAAATGGGGATGTTACAAGGAGTAACTTGGAACCTTGCACAAGCACAAATAGCAAACATTATGTCAGGCCTAGAAGCTATTAAGTACATTAATGATCCAATCATTGATCTGTATAAGTGAACATCCACATCCTCAGCTTCTTCATCCTTAAGCAATGCCTTGTTAGTCTCAATTGGAGTGCTTGCTGTCTTCATAGTGGCAAAATCATACTTCTTTAATATATCAGCCACATACTTGTCTTGGCTAATGAATATTCCATCATCTATCTATTTCACTTGTAACCCTAAGAAGAAAGTGAGCTCCCCTATAGAACTTATCTGGAATCTCTTGTGCATCATCTTCTCAAACTCAACACATAAAGACTTCTTTGCAGACCTAAAGATGATGTCATCAACATACACTTGTACTAATAGGATATTACCTTTGTCCATCTTGATGAACAAAGTCTTATCTATAGTGCCTCTTCTAAATCCATTTTCTAATAAGTAGGTAGACAAGGTCTCATACCAGGCTTTAGGAGCTTGATGTAGACCATATAAAGCTTTTTCTACCTTATAAACTTT
>BQNB010009089.1:16132-87828 GCA_026074375.1 Tanacetum coccineum
GCAGTATCAGTCGCGCGTGTGAAAGTTGCATAGAAACTAACAAATTTTTCTTACAGAAAAAAATATATATTATAGTTTTAATGTTACTTAAAAATCATAGACGGTTTCTTGTTCAATACAAACATCTTATAGTTTTATAGTGTTACTTAAAAATCATAGACGGTTTCTTGTTCAATACAAATATCTTATAGTTTTATAGTGTTACTTAAAAAACATAGACGGTTTCTTGTTCGATACAAACATCAGTCTTGCCTAGAGGTGAAAAGATCACTATTTGCCTAAAAAACAATCGCATTTTGACAAAAGAATGTCAAAGTATGGTGGTCTTTACATGTTTACTTTTAAAAAATTGATCGTTTTTCTTCAACCTTGTGGCACTTGTGTAAGAACGATGATATGATTGTAAAGAAAACTCAAATTGATGGTTTAAAACACAAACCTTCAGTTTTTTTGACAGGCCTAGTGCAAAATAACTATGAAATAGGGTAATTGTAATGATTGCAGCTTTTTAAACTAGAAGAGACCCTTATGAGTCAGAATCAGTGTAGCATATAGCATAAGATGATCATTTGACAAAACAGGTAACTGATGACTAAGCTATTCTAAAAAAGCTGTAAATAATGCAAAAGATATCGATATGGACAGTGTACTTCGTATCAAAGAGAATATTTTTAATATTTGACTAAGATCAAGATCGCCATGCTATTTGACTTTTAGCTTCAACAATAATTACGGTTATACATTGAAATAAGTTACATCAATCGAAACCACACTCTCCTAATGCATAATATTCTACCACTCTTCTTTTTGGCTTAATGTATTTCATTATGAACCCTGTTCATAAACTTTACAAATTAACCATTTTACATATCTTCAATTGAAAACGTAATATTTTTTAATATTTGACTAAGATCAAGATCGCCATGCAATTTGACTTTTAAGCTTCACTCAAATAGCTTCAACCAAATAATTACGGTATCAATACGTTGAAATAAGTTACCATACATCAATCGAAACCATACACAAACCTCCGAAACACTCCTAATGCATAATATTCTACCACTCTTCTTTTTGGCTTAATGTATTTCATTATGAACCCTGTTCATAAACTTTACAAATTAACCATTTTACATATCTTCAATTGAAAACGTATTCATTGTGTATAGAAATAAATCATCTACGTGCGAATTTGCCTATTTTTCAAGTGAGAAAAGATGCATACATGAGTTGGTTCCAAGTATCAGGTAATCCAGGAACACACCAATGGCTGCAATCGACACCAGAGTCACTATAAGATGAAGGATGTGCATCTTTCCTCAACTGAGATAGTGTTGTGACATCAAGTAAGGTGACTGGTTTCTTTATGCTGCTTAGGACTTTGTTTAATACAATTTGAGCTTCGGGTAAGCCTGCTGGGTATGATCCTCCTTCTATGGGTTGTAGTTCTCCATAACAGTTTCTTGACGATGATCCCCATTCCTTTCCCCTAGTAACATAAAATATTTTATTGAATTAGATTCAGAAAATTTCCCCTAGTAACATAAAACATGTACGGGACAGTTTTATCATGTTGATAATAGAAAATAACTGAGTATGATGATGTGATGCAGGGTGTACTTACATGTAATGTGTAGGAGATATCCCTTGGAAGAAGACTTTGGTCTTTGATGGGTCAACATTTAGGTCCACCCATTTTCCCCATGTCGTCATACCCTTATAGTATGCCGCTAGGCGGTCCATATCTTTTGAGATTGTTGATCCGTCTTGAAAGTAATCAAATCTGTTACATATATTATCCGTAACTCCATAAGGTCATGAATAGAACTAAATAGCAAAAACTTATTCAGAGTAAGATATATGAATCTTACGGCTGTAAACTTCCGGTATGGGTCCACCAATGCCATGAGTTGAACACAAGAACATCCATGTCCTTCCATGTATCGCCTCCTCTAATGGAATCCAAATTCAAAACCCTTCCGATGCTTTGTTTCACAATGTCTACCAAATATGGTGTTCGATACAAGTATATTGTTGCATTATAATCCTGTGTATAGACACATGCGTCAAAGTTAATACGAAGTAGCTCGTTAAATTACTAGGACATGGTTATTTTTAGTCCTTATTTTTATTTTCCTCTTTTCATCATACATGTTCGGTTACTTAATTAAGTTTCAGTAATCAATGGGAATACATGACTAAATATAATAACAACCATTTAGGGATACTAGTTGTAAATGTTTGTTTTTATGTTTGTTTTAATTAATGTTTGCAAGTTATAACAACGTTAGAGATTGGTCACATGTCATGTTACCCGTTATAAAAATCCAAAACTGCACTTCTCTTTGACACATCACTGCCAATGGAATCACTTTTTGTCGCACTCTCTTATCACCTTCTACATTGGGAACATGCTTTACAACTACAGCCACCTTATTTTTGATTAATTTAGTTTACATTATTGCTACGTATCGTTGAATATATGAAAAAGATCTTTAATGTAGCAAAAAGTGACTTAACATATAATTTTGTAACCCTAAATAGTATGTAGATCAAGGAAGGTTCGAACGAGACCGGGAAATTTACGTGTATGCACATTACACAACCGGATAGTGTGTGCATAGCGGTATACGGTATTGGTAAACTAAGTTGCAACTCTGCAACTTAGCACATTGTGCTTTGCTTCTTTCATATGACTCGTAATTTGTCTTCGACAGATACAAATTCAAAATAAGGTAAACGTGACCTTTGGGCCCCTCACTAATTGGATTCACGGGCAATATGAAAGAGGCAAAACAGAATATGACAAGAAACAAGAAAGTGATGTCCTGCTTGAAAACTTAGACTTTAGTTTCGAATTGTCTACCTCTATGGCTCTATATCAAACACGAAGGCAATGTATGATATGCACAAAATATTATACATGAATAATCATATCATGATATGCCGTAGTTGTTAAAATTCATGAATGTGACATGAATGAGACATGTGAATCACAAACACAAACGAACATGCACTAATTTACGCCCATAGCAACCACCCCATGCTTTATTTTTACTCAACGGTGGGGCTTTTGGGCCCGGTGGGAGGTAGGGTCCTTTTTAAAAACATATACTACGAGTAATATTTAGTTGTTGACATATTCAACCAAACCATCAATCATATTTTCAATAAAAAGTTGAATCGCCAAGTATGCAAAATAGTATCAAAATTATTCGTGGATGACAGTGAAATATTTACAACGCTTTTTTCTTTTCTTATCAAAACTATTTGTTTTATCTTTATTGTTTTGTCTCAAATTATATGTCCAACTTTATATTTTGAGTTTGTCCTAAACTAAGTGTATACTTTTATATTTAATCAATCAAAATAGTCTTCAAAGATGGATATAACATTTTATTGGCGCACAACTGATGATTATTGCAATACAAAAAAGGCTAGCGGCGTTTGCCTTCTCCTATTATGTAAATAATAATTATTGGATATATCTGTGTATATATATATATATATATAACTTTTAGACTAAAAACTGATGATCTCACCTTTTTTAGAATGTATACGATGAGAATGCACATATAATTTGAAACGGAACAAGTGTATACCAAACATGAGATGATTTTTGATTTGCATATTTCAATACCAAAATTGCTTTTTCTTTTTAATTTTATATTTTTTCGTAAGTGGACAACATTTTTCGGGAATACAGTAGACACATATAGTTTTAAACTTGTAACTATACCATATTTTGGTATCAATTGATATACTGTATTTGCCTAATTATAAAGTGAATAAAGGGAAAAAAAAACTGTCTAAAAAGAATAAAAAAAGAAGGAAAAAGACCTGAAAAGCGAGGGAAGTGAGAACATCTCTATGCAGAAAAGTAGTCTTGGAAATGGGCACCGACGCATGAAGCAAACAAGCCAATGATTCCCATTGATTCAAACTCAGTGAGTCACCCACAAACATCACCTTCTTCCCTCTCCATTTATTCAACAAATCCACTCCATCAAACCTACAATTATTTATTCATAAACATATTCAAAACACTTATTTTGAGACAGCTAAAATAATTACTAGACTTTTTTTACGATCGAGTAACGATTTCAGATTATATTTTAGGAAAAAGATTAGGGGACCTAAAACTCATCATTAATTTTGTGCTTAACTTTATGAGTTATTAGAGGGAAGGGAGTGGTCGTGCCAAGGCTTGGTGCCAAGCTATGGCGCGAGATTGAGTCATGGGGCACCACTCCGTGGTTCGCGCCAAGCTCTCTCGCGCCGTGTCTAACAGCCTACGCGAAAGAAATATATATATATATATATTGAAAAACTAGCCGTTGGGGGAGCGGGATTTTGAAAAAAATACCTCCAAAACTCTATTTTTACCCCTTTAAAATCCTATAAATACCTCCTTTATATTTTATAACTTCACACACAATTTCTATATATATTCTACATCAATACTTCTCATTTTTCTTTGAAATATGGATCCAAATAATCTCAACGATTTCGACACAACCAACACATACTATGTAATGTTTAAGTTTTTATGTAATGTTTAAGCTTTTATGTAATGTTTAAGTTTTATGTAATGTTTTATTATTTAATTTAAGTTTTATAAGTTTTTTAATTATAAAAAATAAAAAAAAATAAAAAATAAAAATAAAAAAATAGTTTGGCTTCAGAAATTCTGGTGCCAATCAATGCCGCTGAATTCTGGTGCCATAGCAATTCTGGTGCCAAACTCCATTTTGCTGACGTGACACCACTTTTTCTCTATGCCATAGCAGTTCATTAAGTTGTGAAGAAGTGAGTCCGGGTTGATACATTGTTGCCACACATTTATGGAGTCTAATTTACGAACTCTAAAGTGTAGCATGACATAGTTTATTTCAAAACATGACATATTGAACCGATTTTTTTTGTGAATTCTTTTTGCTAAAACAGGTTTTCATTACAAAAACCTAGCAAAGAAGATAATAGACACAGTTGCAAAGAATTCATACAAGAGTTGGTCGGATTAATAATCTACTCTAGCAAAACTGGATACACTCTCACCTATTGAGTTTTGTTGCAAATTATTTGAGTGAGGTTCTACTTGAGGTGGAATTATTATTCCTTCTCATTCAATGAGATATAAAAGTACAAAATTGAAGAACTATATTCATTGCAAAGGTGTTACTTCTTTTAATTCTCTTGCTTTAAATTTGTAGTAGAGTAATAAATATGGATAAGAGAGGTACTTGTGTAAGTTGGAAGACGTTTTATAACTCAATATGAATTGAATTTTGATGTATACTTGACCAAAGGTCTTATCAGTTCTTTGGTTACCAAAAATGGTTGATCAATGAACACATTTTGTTTATTACAGTAATAAACACATTTGTTTCAAGAAAATGAAAGAGATAGGTTTCTTGCTACTTGCTAGGTAACATATTCTTTCTTGATCATTGTCAAAACATTTGAATTCTTCGTACTGCTAGTCAATATATGACCGAGCTAGGGTCATGTAGTGACTAGCACTAAAAGAGCCGAATGGCTTATGTCTCAAGTACACACATAAACACACACACACACACACAATGAGTGAGATAATGTACCTTGGGAGGTCACAAGAATCAGGTTTCCAAGCATACTTAAGATACTGAAGGTCTGAACGACCATGTTTAAGACAATCAAATTCAGAACCAATAAATGGACAGCTTGAAGCTGCATAAAGTGGATATGAAGTGTCTATAACCCATTTTCCTCTATACAAATCACACCCCAGCAAGCCTCTTCCTCTTCCTCTTCCTTTTCCTACTTTTCTTCCCCTTGCAACTTGTCTTCCCCTTAATGAACTACTTACACTATAGTTTCTACTATGTGTTGATAATGAGTAAACTTGTGTTTCAGCCAAAGTTACGACCACCAATAGTTGCACTTGAACTAGTAGTAATAGAAGAAGAAAAATCTTACTTTGGTACCCAAAACCCATATCTTTATTGGATTTTGGTAAGGAAGTTGATCAAGAAAATGTGTGTAGGGAAAGCTGTCCTTATGCTATTTGGTCTCTAATGCCATTACCCTCACTCATTTTTATATGTGAAAAAGAGCCATGCTTTTAAAAAAATACTAGAAAACATATATACAAGATCATGTAACTTTTTGGAACGAGGACATTAATAATTTAGCTGTATATATGCGTTTCTAATAGGTCTATATTTAAACTACTTTTGTGATTTGAAACACCATTTTGATTATTCGTATTAACTGTTGATGTTTGTTTTACTATCTGGTTCTTGTAAGTTGTATTCATTATTTATGTCATTTGCACCGATACTTTTTTAAACGTAAGTAATATGATAAATTAACGATTGGTTCAAAATAAATTAATTTAGTATAAAAGGTTTTTTTTCTTTCTTTTTTTGTTGCTTATGTCTGAAATATATAGTTTAAGAGCCTATTGTTTTAGAAGAAGAATGTAAATAAAAAATGTTTTGTTTTTTCCTCTCTAGATTTGAATACATTGTTAAAGTGGATGGTTAGAGATTATTTTAGACCGAGCATAATAAGGCCCTCAAGACCCCGAGTCTTGGGGTCTTGAGGACACGTATCCTTGCTAAGGAGGTGTCTCAAAGACGCGTCTAAGATGAGAAATTTGCAAGACTCGGTCAATGCCAAAACCGAGTTGGAAGCAAAGTGAGGCCAACATTACAAAAAGCAGCCGTTTGGTACTTAAAAAAAATAAATTTCTTTTAAGTTTTTGTTAATTTTATCCCTGCAAATACTCTAATATACTTTCATTTTCTTTTACCTTTTCAAACACATTTATGTCTTAGAGCCGATTTAGTGAAACACATATCGTGTCGAACAAATCACACTAATTTATAGTTTCATTTAATTTGAATTTTTATTGTAATGTTTTTTATTTTAATTATTAATGAAATATTAATTTTAGTGTTTAAAGAAAATAAAAATGAAAAAAGTAGAAGTTTGTTGTCTTATTTCACTAAATTGGTGGTGATGTACTTGTAAAGAGAAAAATTATGTGGTGCTAAGGTGACGGTGATGAATGCAGTCTTAGGGTTTCATTACATCTAGCTAGCTTTAAATAATGAAATGTGATATTTTATTTTTGAAATGTGAAAATTTCCTTAAGGGGTGCAAGAAGCTAGTAAAGGTGTTCATGGGTGGTTCAGTTGAAAATTAAGACCGTTTATCACGGGACCAATAGTTTATTCTACTACCCTAAAGTGAAACGTGCTAGGTTGGTAAGCGAACAGGCGAGTAATACATATGAAACTTGCTAAAGATATATTACAATCTGTTAACAAGAACATATAAGTATAAAAATATTAAATCTTATGCTTTACATACTTTATGATTAAAAGAAAACACTATTATTGACCAAATAATACATATGAAATCGGTGTTTCACATGATAGAGCGACCAAATTTGGTTTATAAATATTTGAATCTTGGCTGGATTCTATTATTGTGTTCGTAACAGAGTAATGAGTGGTGGTGTTTTTATAGAAATATTTTACCCTAAAAAAGTGCTTTTTCATGGGAAAAGCAATGTTCGCAAGCGTGTAAAATAATCGACAAAAAAATATATTAGCCTATAAACTTTTTTTTTTCTAAATAATAATTTTCTTTGTGCAAAAATATTGCTCCAATAGTTTCCCACAATCACACATGGTGTTTTCTTTTAAACAACTAGGTATATTATTATACGCAAATAAACACATAGAATACAGGGCAGACATATTTAGGCTGGGAGGTGATGATTTAATATCAAACCAGAAGAAATTTTAAAATTAAAAAGATAAGAAACAATCATAACTATGCATTATAGATACATCGACTTGAATCAAATATATTATTAATTTTTTAGATGCACTATAATATATTCTTTAGCTAAAAATTAGATCCATGTTCATGTAGGAAAACATGTACACTTTTATTAAAATAAAAATCAAATTATAATTAATAATAATTAACAGAAATTAAATAACAGTAAATAAAACAGACAAAATGAGGTAAAAGCAGAAAACAAGCACTATGGAAGATAAATAAAGAAAGCAGTAAAAGGTCATGGAACGAGGCACGTGTCGGACACGCTTCCCTTAAAACAGATTCGCCGTCTGTCTCCCAGGGTACAACGTTCAAAGCTGTTGTACAGCAGGACCTGACAAACTTGCCTGAAATATCACGGAAAATCTTGCGTGTTTCTGATCGAAGGATGCTTGAATATGGTAGCAGGAGAGCTCCATCTTTTGAATGTGTTAAACTGAATGAATTCGGGTTCAATTTATAGCCAATTCATGTCTTGGTCACAAAGACATAATATTTGCTCCAAAATTAAACTGGCATTGCAAGATTTTCTTCCTCATAAACACGATTCGCACGTAGGTGTGGGAGCATAACCAACCTAAAGGAATTTGATAGAAAATATCAAGATTCTTATATAAACACATTCCCACTTCACACTTTTGGCGATGTAGGATACTTCTAGTTTTCTAGATTTTGTGCCTCACTTTGAGACACGATATCTCATTCATATTAACTCCATTTTGGACATACTTTAGCTCGTTGCGAATCTCTCTTTAAGGAGAACGCAAAACGAAAAGCTAATATAAATATATATAACATATACATCTACTAAATAATGTCCAAAGTTTGCAAAAACACATTTTGCCAAACTATTTTTCCAACAATCCCTCACATGAATGGAAATCGGTCGAAAACACATGAAAGTTTTGGCGAAATTTCTGCGGTTGAGTCCTGCATAGGATAGGTAGGTGTGACCCTTTGAACCTTCCCTTGTGAGATGCACTTAGCCTCCTAGATCTATGTAGACGCGATGTCCTTAAAGTCAACCTCTGTTTACGTAGACGATAATACACACTCACACATGACTCTCCCTGACCTTGTCAACTCCTCATAGTCGTTCCCGTTATTGTCATGAGCACTAGCCTGGTTCTGCAAGAGCTCTTAGGAATTGTGCCCCTCACAATTCCCTTCGAAGTAACCCTACTTCTCTCTCACATAGTTGATCTAATCCGGAATCATTAAAAACATATGTTTTGCGATTTCATCTTGAATCATTATGCTTTGTGATTTCATCTTGAATCATTAAAGCCATATGTTTAACCTCTCAACAAGTCACATTTGTTATAGGAATGGACTAGGATGTTACAATTTTAAGTAACACCCCATATTGACGTGACTTCCCCCATATGATTAGGTTGTCATATTGAACCCAGATCTTGGGATCTCCAGTCAACTGGGTTAGGTTTTCCTTCATAGAAACTCATTCCTTTGAAGGCTTTAGTCACATTCCTTCAGACGACTCTCTAACTAACTCTCTTCTTAAGCCTTTCGTAAGCGGATCCACGATGTTATCCATTGACTTTACGTAGTCAATCATGATAACTCTATTTGAGAGTAGTTGTCGCACCAATCACCCTCTATGATGAATATGTCTCGACTTACCGTTTTACATTGTGATATGAGCTCTATCAAAATTCAATTGACTATCACACTTTATAAACATGGTCGTTACCGGTTTACACCATCTTGGTATGTCCTTTACGAATTAACGTAAATATCCCGCATATTCTATAAATTTCTCTCAAATGATAAAGTTATATTTCATCATAGATTTAGCTATAAACGTCTTTTTAAAATACTTTCAAGATTACCAAGACATAGCTTCCCACCTAGCGTAAGTATATCCGCTCTAGTGGATCTAGATTCTTTTAAGTAAGAATCCAAATTTGCACTACCCTATCATAGCAGCCGGATATCTTCCATAATGCAATTTCATAATTATCACAGTACTCGTGTAATACTATTCAAAAGATCATCACTTGAATTACTGGTATACTTGACCTGGTTATAAATTTAGGTCACCCACACGTCATTACACACATAAGATGCCCAATATTCTTTGAGTATTCAAAATGAGCAACACATTTACCTTTATTTTAAATAGAATTAAAAAGATGTCATTGAATTCTAACTAGCTCGGAATCCCCCACATTGAACCTCTCATGAATATTGTCCTTATAACGTTTTTTTTACTTCAAAACAAATCCATATTGGTTTATATGACCTTAGTTCCAAGAACCATATTCAACAACTAATAAAGTTCATGTCAATCTTGACTCCAACATATCATTAGTGGATTTGTTTATCTTCTTGTCACTTCTAGTGATAATTATACCATCTATGTATAAACACAGGAGTACATATATACTATCGATCACAAATATATCCATTAATTTCAAATCCACATTCTTACATGATATGGTGAAAATTGATGTCCTTATTTGGGAGCTTTTCTTAAGCCATATAATGACTTAACAAGCCTACAAACTTTGCCCTCAAGTCCAGGAGCCATGAAACCCTCAGGTTGGTTCATGTGAGTACTTTTTTCTAAATCTCCGTTTAGAATTGTTATTTTCACATTCATTTGATGAACTTTCCAATTTCTTAATGCGGCAATAGCAAGTATCATCTTAATTGGGGTTATTCGCGTAGAATAAGTATCAAAGTAATATAGACCTTCTTGTTTTCTAAATCCTTTGATTGCCAATCTTGCATTATACTTGTCAATGGAGCCATCGGCTTTCACCTTCTTCTTGAAGATCCATTTATAGCCTAGTGGTTTACAACCAAAAAGTAAACCCACGAGATCCCAAGCATGTTTTTTGTAAAATAAATTCTATTTCACTTATAATGGCTTCTTCCATTGAGCCATTCTGAGGAAGTTACCGCTTCTCGATAAGAAGTAGGTTCATTTTCTACCATAAAAGAAACAAAATCGGGTCCAAACAATTTCTCGGTTCTTGCCCTTTTACATCTTGTAGGTTCAACCTCTTGTTCCTTGGGTTGATCTTGCCTCTCATCTTGGAGATCATTATCATCCCGTTGTCTCTTATCTTGGACAACTTCGTCATATATTCTAGATGATCTTCCAATTTCCTTAGTTAACAAGGAAATATACTTTCAAAGAAGGAAGCACTTATTTATTCCATTATCGTATCCTTGTGTATATCAACATACACAAAGAAACCATAAGCACTATTGTTATGATCATATACTAAGAATATGCAATTAACAGTTTCAGGTCAAATCTTTTGAACCTTGGGGTTCAATACGGATATCTTAACTAGATATCCTCCCACATTTGTAAATACTTATAAGATAATCTTCTTCTCATCTATAGTTCACTAGCGATATTCATCGCTTTTCCCCACATGCCTGGTTTTTATAACCAGGACTTAGGTAGCTTGACTTTTTAACCATATCTTTTAATGGCTCACGGTTTTTTCTTTCACAATTCTCTTGTTGGAGTATCAGAGCAAGAAATATTGTGGTCTTATCTAAGTTTTAGCAGAGATAATTTAGAAATGTGAAAAACACATATTCACCATCCGATATTAATTCGAACCACCGTGTTTTCGATATTAAGTTTTTTCTCAAACTTAGTTATATATAAACAATCTTGTCTATTCCTTAGCAATTTTTTGTATTCCACAATCAATACATATGATAAAGTACTCGCTTATTATCTACTTAGTAGGTATCAATTCCAAAATACTAAAAACTATGTGAATCATATCAAGGGGTTCAGTTATTTCTGTTCAACCGAGAGAAAAAGATAATCTTGTCAATTTGGCTTTAACACAAGTTTTAATTTTTCAGTTACGGGTCATACAAAAATGGGTATCCAATTTACGTTTAATTATACAATCATTGTTTAATTGGGGGAAGTTAAAAAAAAAAAAAAAATTTTTTTTAAATACATGTCCGAGTCAGCTGCCATACATTTAAAGAATCAAAATAAGGCTGAATTCATACTATTTTATAAAAGGCCCCATTAGAATATACATTAGCTTCTATTTTTAAGGCGTTTAAGCCGTACGGACATCTAATTTTATATTAGTTAACTCATATTTATTGATTCAAACAAAAGATGAAAGCAAAGAAAAAAAGACCAAAATTCATTAACCAACCTTTAGGACACAAGATTCCTACGAATTCGGCATATGTGCAACACATTGGTTTTAAACTTACTCTTTTTTAGATGGGAATACATCTACTTTTCCCTTGCTATTAGCTGTTGGAGAGTTGCTCAAATTGTTTTTTCCTATTCTCAACTGAATTGAAAAGAATTAATTAATTTTATCACCCATATACATGACATGATTCCGAGTGTTAATCCACCATTATTAAGATTAGATTCCCTCATTTGCCAGTTTTCATGTCATTCAGCACATATAAGCATAGTTATGGACCATAAGAGGTTTCTGAATGCTTCAAAGCATCTATCGTACACATAACTTGAGTATCGGTCTCCCTTTTAACAAGTTTGAGAGCAGATCCTTTAATGTCACTCGTGACATTCCAAATATATTGTTAATACGAAGTCCCATGATTAGTTGAAATCTAATTTTAGGTTACTATTAACAACGTGCTCAATCACCAGTGTTTCTTAAACAAATTGTTTTAATAGTTTTTGTTTCATAGCTAATGTTTTGTAAGATCCGTTATACAAAACCGCTTTAATAGAAGTCTTTCGACTAAAACAATTAAACAATATCACCTATTACAAAATGTTTTAACAAAAACACATATGTAATATGATGTTGTCAATTTCTTAGAATCTTGAAAGAGTTGTTTCACATGTTATATTTTAGTAAAGAAAACTCAACAAGGTTTTCTATAGAAACTTCTTTGTACCAGCATCTCCTGTTTTGGGTATCTTGCATTCCAATGACTCCTGAAGTCTTTTAGAAGTCGTGTCGTGGTCTTGCAGTACACGTACAAAGAGTCCACCAGCCCATTCAGAACATAGTTGTGACACTAGAAGTCAGAATGTTTCCATGCTTCCACAGTTTGCATAGCCTGTGCATTAGAGGGTTGACCTTCCATAGGAGGTTCCACCTGAGGTGCAATCTCGTTTAAGAACCGCGTAAGGTTCAAATTAGTGAGATAGAAGAACATCTTCTATTGTCACCTCTTAAAATTCTGTCCATTGAATTTTTTTTGGTTTTTCAGCATGATTAGAAAACTGTGTTGGTACCGGCGCACTTGTTTCGTTTCCACCGTCTAGTCACTATGTGTTTGTAATCTAGACAGATCCACATAAACAGTTAATAAACTGTTATAACGGTATCTAAGAAATTCATCCATGATTTCTATAACCCGTTGTACCGGGTCTGACTTTCAAAGTGAAACTCAATCTTGGTCTTTTCAATGATATCAAGAGATCAGTTAATAGGAACTCAATCTTGGTTTCAATATTAAACCAGATTGAACAACAATTTTTTTAAATCGTTATAGATCTTGTACGTCTGTAGTTAAAATTTTGTTTAAATTATAACTGATTTCGTAAGGTACTCAATAATGGTTATCGGAAGAAAAAAGTTTATAAATATAAATTGTGTTTAATAATATTTATTCCGATTTTAAAAAAAAGTATTTTTATTCTGTCAAAACGGAAATTTGTTTAAGATTGAAGGGAAACAAGTACACTTTTATTTAAATTAAAATCTGATTACTATCGATATATAATTATAATTAACAGAAAATATAACAGACAGCAGTATAGCTGAAGACAAACTCTATAAACGATAATTAAAAAAATTAAAGTAGTTAAAAGTACTTACTTGATCACCAGTAGGGAAAACCATCTTCGTAAGCACGTGTTTGACATGCTTAACACTAAAGAGCTGAGGCACGTGTTTGACACGCTTCCCTTCAAACTTATTCGTCGTCTGTTTCTCAGGGTACAACGGCTGAAACAGTAAGTTGTACTCTTAACAAAACTGCCTGGAATTTCACATTTTCATATGCGTACTCCATATGTTGGAAATCAATAATCAATAATACTTATTGATTTGATGTGTGTCAAAGCTATGGAATTAGGGCCTCTATTTATACACTATATAAATAAGCATAAATTCCTCTTTAAGCATGGTACCGAATACCTAA
Source organism: Tanacetum coccineum (assembly GCA_026074375.1). Classification (NCBI taxonomy): domain Eukaryota; kingdom Viridiplantae; phylum Streptophyta; class Magnoliopsida; order Asterales; family Asteraceae; genus Tanacetum; species Tanacetum coccineum. Next base: position 30,119 of record BQNB010009089.1, read on the forward strand.
CTTTGAAACCCGATATTTCATTCACATCAACTCCATTTTGGACACTTAAAAGTTCATTGTGAAGCTCTCTTCAAGGAGAACGCGAACTTACAAACTATTATTTATGTATATGACACATACATATAGATAATTGTGTCCAAAGTTGGTCAAAAATCACTTTGCCAACCAAAATTTCAACACTTAATTTACCTTGAAACATGCAAAACATCATTTCCTATTATCCTAGTTTATCCCGGTTACTATGTGTACAGGGTTCTTTTTAGGGAAGTGTAGTAGGTGCGATTGCATAGGGCTACCGTTTGATGAGGGCCAAAAAATTTTATACACTTCTATTATACACAATATGATATTCGAGTTTAGCTAGTTCATGGACTATACATACACATGTATTCTGTGTATGTATTTAAGGGCCTCTTTATGTAATCAACGAGACGGCCCTGCTTGTGCAACTTGCTTAGCCATATATATATTGATGGTGTGACATTGATCGTGGTCGCCATCTTTATTCAGGTGGAGTGAGAGTGATCGAACAAATAATTGATTGATAAATTTGCATGCATGGGCATACCCCTGTGACGGCCGTTATCTCCTTAAGATCAAAATCATCTCCAAACACACAGTCGTGTTTTACTCTTTATATTACTTTTAGACAAAATCATACCGTTTATCTATTTATTTTGGTGGGGACTTATAATTTGTATTATGTTGTATGTGTCAAAAATAACATGTAGAATTCGTAATACAGTATTCTAAGGACAGTGAGAGAATTACATAAATCAACGTCCCATCCAAGAGTAAGCCAAAAAATGTGAGCGCTCATGCACTATACGGCTTTTTTGCGTCTCCCCTGGCTCTCCATATTGCAATTTATATATCTAGAATCATAGGATCACAAATATTGACCTATCTTTTCCTTTAGATTAGTGACCTTGGTATCAACGAGTATGTTCGTATTCCATTCGTAAGGACTCGTACAATGAACTACTAGTATATAAAGAGCCATTAAGCAGTAAGTGGGTAAAGTCTCTGTTGGTCTTATAATAGTCCTTCACAACAAATAAGCAAACTCAAATAATCTTGAGATGAACCAGAAATAAGAAAGAAAGAAAAGGAAGAGAGAAAACTAGGAAGGTTAGATTAGAGAGAGAAACTGGTGGATTACAAATGTGAGAAATGCAACCAACACCCTCTCCATGTGTGGAGAGGGTTTCTTTTATACCCAAGCCTTTCTAGTAGGCATGTGGGCTTGTAACTTGGGCCAGACTTGGTATAACTTGGGCTTTGAGCCCGAAACACGGATAATATTGATTGCAATCCAAGCCCGTTAAACCCGACTAGCCTATTACAATACAAGACCTAGTTTGACTTTATAAGACCGATAACATTCTTGTTTGACTTAATATAATTAAGGCTAACAATATCCCCCAATGTTGAGGTCTCTTTCTTCAAACTCCTCTGTACTATCGATGACATTCTTGTAGGAGTTTGCTTTGTTTTATCATTGTCTCCCCTGACGTTGAAGATATGACTTTTTACGTTTATGCTTTGCCTTCTTTTGGTCTTGTCTTGTTTGTAATGGCTTTGTCCATTCATGCTTTGTGATCTTGGTTTTGAGCCTTTATCTTTTGACTTTGAGTTATTGAGATCGTTATCTTGCATCATATCCTTGACTTGAATCATCTTGATTTGACTTCCTTGATCAACTTGTGCTCTTGACCAACATGCTCATACTTGTTACATTCTTGTTTGACATATGTGATTATAAGTCTAACAATCTTCCCCAAATAGACTATTCTTTATTTGACTTTAAGGCTGTTTGATGGTGGGGAAGATTAGAATCAACCATCTTGATGTTGAACGATTGACTTTAAAAGCATGAGTATGAGCATGCGGTATATGAATCTGACTTTGCTAGAATGAGACTGTAACACCGTCGTCTAAACCTGAAATAAGACAGTTAGCAATAAAAGATGAATATGGCTTTGTCATTCATCTTGACTTCGGTTGCATTAACCTCCGGTTTCCCGTTTTATAGTATAAATACTATACCTGTGATCAGGTAGATTCAAAGAATCTCCTTGACAGGGTTTCCAGCTCAAAGCGTAGGATCTTCTAACACAGATGTATTAGATTCACCATGCTTGCTAGTTCTCATTACCGGAATGTCTCAAAGCAGACAACACGGTAAGAGTGAATCAGATAGTTACTATCTTTCTGATTAAGTCATCAATTCATTTACTGGACCAAAATTGATATCCAGTTATCACAAGCTTAATTCATATAGAATCTTGCAAGTCACCTACCAAGAGCTTGTTTGATGTTGGCTCAAGCAGGATTTCCATCTTCACTGTGAATACTTAAGTATCACTCGGATGTTCTGGCAAGATCTCAAGGATAATGCGTAGGACTCTTTGTTACAACTTGTGAACTTTATGGTGTTCAACAAGTGTATTTTGACATTGTGTCCTAATGAGATTTATAATTTGATCTCTTCTTGGCTCTAGACTCGATTTGTGCACTTTTGGTTTTAGTAATCGGAGGCTGGAGCAGACTGCCACCTATTCAATATCAACAATCTCGGAGTGAGATGTCAATAGATAACGTGTGTATCTCCGTGACAAATGAGACAAGTTTCTTTTGAGAGAAACCCGAATGGCTGGGAAGGGTTGTGCATTGCATCACTGGGTCCATGAACTTTCTTCATATCAAACAATCATCATTGTAATTTTGATAGATTATGTAATGACCCAGTTTCTGCCTAAGTGTTTGGAGGGCTTCTTTCATTCACGAAAAAAAAAACTTTACCCCCAAGAAAAATCACCCTTGATCCCATACATTTCTTTTTTCTTCTTCAACCCCATTCAACGCTTGTGGCAAAGACGGACTAATACGCAGACTCATTACTAACACCTTGTTCGTGATGTTTCCAGTGTTATGCTCAATCTTATCGGCATTTTTTTCCCTTATACACTTTTCTTCTCCATTCATACCTAAGGACGCTATTTCTAACAATGGGAATGGTTGATCATATTACTTTAATCCTAACCTAACCACCTTAGACTTTAAAACAACGTGAAATTAATAGGTAGTTGGGTATGAATCTGAACCATAAAACAATTTTTTCTGACATGTTATTATCAAATACTCCCCTCTACCATGTGCACCGAGATTCGAATGTTTAGCACATGAAGGAAGAGTTGCACTTAGAGTCTTAAAGATCACATTCTTCCTAACATATTTTAATTACAATTTTCTCCCCTTATTTTAAATAATAAAACACTTAGTATTTAAAATACCAATTGATTAAAATTTGACTTGAAAAATTCCATGGGGAGAAAAATTATACCACGATATTGCATGAATTCATTTTTCTGATTGCTCCCCTTCAACAGTATATGTGGGATACCAATATTTATTAAAACTTGACATTGGAATGAAAAATGATATGACACCACAAAATGTTGAAGACGGAGTGAGATGCCTTAGTGAACAATGTATATTAATAATTGACATTATAACTTTCCACATTTTTATTTCACAAAATGTGTTTGGATACTTAAAATTGACATTTATGAGATGTATCCGACACATTAAAAGGCTTTGTTTTAAAAAGCTCCCCCTCAGAAATTGATTCACATAAAATGACATTCTACGTACTACAATTCTTTGAAAATTATTCGAGGAAACTGGAGTGTTGAATCACACAAATTTAACAAATACCCTACTTTTTATAGAAAAATACCAACAAATAATATTGTAGACAATTTGACATGAAAGTTCTTTTTGAAAAATTGTGTTTAACACATTTTAAAAACACATGAAGAAGACTCCTCTTCTATTTTTAGAGTAAGCACACTGAAGCGTACACTTCCCTATAACATTCGGGTCCGAGTTATGCACTAAATGTACATAAGTATCTAGAAAAATTTAGAATGACATGTTTTGAAAGCATTTGAAACTCTTGTTCGAACTTCATTTACACGCCCGTGTCGATGTTAATCAACATTTCTAGGTACGTAAATGTTATCGATTCCAAGAGACATGTCGAGAAGATTCTTTTTGGTATTTTTGAAAATTTTCTGATTTTATATTTTGTTTTTCTAGTTTTATATTTTTTTATTTTCTTTTTGTTGTTTATATTTTTAGTATTTTCTTTTCAAACTTTTTTATAAAATCAAAAATAAAAAAGGAATAAAAATATTTACAAATTGATGTTTGATTGATCAAGCAGATTCAATTGCCAGAACCTCCAGTTCTTCTGGAGTCAAACATCTCATACCGAGTTCGTTGACAAGAAAACCTTAAACATATCTTCCGATAAAGCTTTAGTAAACAAGTCAGCTAACTGGTATTCAGTTCCGACAAAGAATAATTCAACAGTACCTCTTTTCAACATGTTCCTTTTATGAAGTGATATATGACATCAATGTGCTTGGTACGAGAATGTTGGACTAGATTGCATAAGATGGCTATGGCTTCCTTTGAGTCACAATACATATCTTTTTATCAAATGAAGCCATAAATCGTGAGCTAGTTCTCAACCATAGAACTTGTGCGCAGCACGCAGATAAAGACACATACTCGGCTTCCTTGCTGGAAGACATTGAGGTGCAGATTCCTCTTTTGGATGACCAAGCTGACTAACTATTATCACCACCTAGAAATGTAATGGCCACCAAATATACTCGTACGTGAATCAGACAAAACCGCAGACCCGAATCTAAAAAAAGTATTATTCGAAAACGTGTCCTTCGATAACAGAGACACATGTTAATAAGTATTTAAGGTACGAAAGATCCGCTTAACCGCGGTGAGATGTTTCTCAGTCGGTTTTGCTTGTTAGCGACAAATAACATGTTGGCATGTACAATAATCTGGTCGCCTTGCTGTTAGTACATGGAGTGCTCCGACCATACATACGATATTTCGTTTGATCGACCCCGAGTACCACTCAAGTCAGCAACAAGGTGTTTTGTAGTCCATTGGTGTACCAATGCTAACACATGAGGTCAAACTATGCTTTTTAAGGTATCTCTTAACATACTAAGCTGGTTTAATAAAATCCACGAGGGGAATTGGTGGAATCTGAATTCCTAAAAAGAATTTTAGTTCCCCTATCAAAGACATATCAAACTTGTCGTGTAATTAGTTTCAATTCGTATTGAAAGTTTTGGGTTAGTAAACCAAAAATAATGTCATCAACGTAAATTCTAACACAAGACAATATGTCTTCCTCATGTTAGTTATGGAACAAGTTGGATCAATAAACCTTTTGAGAAGCCTTTATAACCAGGAATTTGGAGAGTTGCATCGTACCAATGCTCTTGGTGCTTTGTTAAGACCATATAATGCTTTCTTGAGCGGTAACTTTGTCAGAATGATAGGGGTCAACAAATCTATCTGGTTGGTTACGTACACATCTTCTCTAGAGGTCCGTACGGACATGCTATTGTGACATCCATACCTGGTATACGGTAAAGGATTTGTGTCAGCGGACGCAATGAACAACCGACCGGCCTCCAATCAGAGCAACTTACTAGTGCAAATGACTCTTACGAAATCAATTTCCTTCCTATTAAAAGCATATCCCCTTAGCTCCAAAGACAGATTTGTTGCGAATACAACAGTATTTTTCTCATCAACGTGTTTTTCAGAGCCACTTTAATTAATAGCCATTATTTGCAAAGTGGGTTGTCGACAAATTCCCATATACATTTAATCCGCTCAAACTGAGAAGATCTTCCTCATTGATTCCATCCATGCAGAATCAGCCATGGCTTCTTTGATGTTCTTCGGTTCGGTTCGACTCACGGTGAGTGCGAACATACACATCTCGCCATCTGATTCTAGCTGACGTCTTTTTCTAATTGATTAAGAAGGATTTCCAATGACTTGTTCTAATGGGTGATCTTTTGTCCAACGTTGTGCAGAAGTATGGTGTTGATAGAAAGTATGCATGTTTGACGAATCAACATGATGAGACGATGTCTCCCCTTGTTCTTGTACCAGTGTACTAAAGATGTTGATAAATTCATCTTTGTTAAATTGTGCATTTTCGGTATTGGTTTCTGCTTGAATAATGTTCTCATAGTGCATAATGACAGTGTGGTACTATGAGTTAGAGTTTGGAGTGTTAATGAATGTTCCAATAGAGGTGGATCGGCAACAAATCGCTTGTTGTAGAAAGTGTGAAGTTGTGTATGTTGTTGACGTTTAACAGGAATAAATCAGCCGCATGTACATGCAGAAGACTTTGACACAACAGAAGAAGTTCCATTGAGTAATATCACTGAACATCGGACTGTAATTAGCAATTGCCAATCTTTAATAAAACGTGTTTTCTGTCCTCCAAAACTGAGAACATTTTCTTGACTTTGTGGACCGAGAACTTAAACTGTCTTGTTCAAGTACCGTTGTCGAACATTGTGGACCGGGGTCAGAACTGACGTGATCTGACGCCATTTGAGGCAATTCGTCAAAGTTAACATGAATTGTTTCAACTATTATTCTTGTTCTCTTGTTAAAATGACCCTGTACGCCCTTTGACCGAAGGTAAATACCCCAACAAAAATACATGCATCACCTTTTTCCTTTATTTTATCAAGATTTTCACCATCTCTGACGATATAGCAAAGAGAACCAAAGATGTGAAAGAACTTAACTGATGGTTTTCGGGCATTATGATAATAGGTAAGATCGTGGTTAGTTTTTTATTTTTTTTTGTTTTTTTTTTTTTTTTCTCATGTCAGAAGAGAATTACAAGTGAACGGTTTTGAGTAAAACATGTTGTTGTAATTGCTTCAGCCCAAAAGAACCTAGGAACTTAGCGGCGCTTAGCATTGTTCGTGCAGCCTCAACAAGAGTCGTTATCCTTCTTTTGACAACGCCGTTTTGGAGTTCAGAGTTTCAGAGCATTGAACGTATCTGTCTTATTCCCTCTTTTTCAAAGTATGCATGAAGAGTTTTATTAAGAAATTCCGTGCCTTTGTCAGCTAGAACTGTTGTAACTTGAGCATGAAGAACTCTTTGGACAAGTGTGAGGAAATCAATTAGAACTCCAGGTGTATTGTCTTTGGACCTCAAGAAGTGAGTCCAGGTATATCGGGAGTAGTCATCAACAATTACGAGAACATACTTCTTTCCATTAATGCTTTCTACCCGCATTGGACCAAATAAGTCCATGTATAGAAGTTGTAACCTTGTTTTGAGCTCGGGGTAGTCTTAGTGTGAAAAGACTTTCTTTTTGCTTTCCCTAACTCACAAGAAGAACACAGATGATCTTTGACGAATTTTAATTTTGGAAGCCCATTCACAATATTATTCTTTGAAAGCAAGTTGATGGTGTCAAAGTTTAAATGAGATAGACGACGATGCCATAACCATGCTTGAGACGATGTTGCTTTAGCCATTAAGCAAATTGGATTGGGAGAAGTTGAGTCTTAGAGAGTAATGGAATACAAATCTGTGCCACGAGAACCTGTGAGAAGATCATTTCCCTTCAAATCAGGGATATAACATGTAGACTTCCGAAAAGCAACTTCCAAATCTGCATCACAGAATTGACCAACGGAGAATAAATTGTGATTTAGCCCTTCGACGTAATAAACCCATTTGATAGTAATAGTTCCTTGAACCAGATCTCCATAACCAAGAATTGGTGCAATTTGATCATTTCCAAACTTCACCGTTCCCAGAAATTTCTCCACAAAATTAGTTAGAAGTTTGAGATTTCCGGTCATGTGCTTTGAGCACCCAGAGTCGACGATGAATAGAATTATCTCTACGAGCTGCAAAAGAATTAGAAGACAATGGAGTATTGGACACAGTGGAACACCTAGGAGTCTTATGTTCTAAAATATTAGCAGTTCTAGATGCATTTCCTAGAGGCATACTAATGTTTGGGTTAACATTTCCTATTTGAGACTTAGGTTTCCAATTGTATCCGGGTGGTGTATACTTAGGATACCACCAACTGCATGTCTTACTAACTTGCTCATATAGCTTCCTAGTTATGTGTCTAGATTTCTTGATAGTGGAGTCTGTTGCAACGATTTTCTTACTGGATGTTGCAACAGATTGGTTCACATTATGCTTGGGTTCTCTAGTACTAATAGGCACAGCCATTGGTTGTCTAGTCCTAGAATTCACGCCATTGATATAATGTAGAACACACAAATCATGATTGTCATTCAGCACACATTTTCCACAAGTAACACAGACAAAGTTGACATTCGAGGTCTTAGCATTCAAACTGTCATTACACGTAGTTATAGACGTTTTATTATTAGAAAACTTAAAATTCCTATGGTGGTCTTCTACTTCTTGCTTCTTCCCTTGACTATTGTTAGACATGACTCTATCTTCTAGTTGATTGCTCTTAAGCTGTGGTCTGCTAACACTAGTAGTGGGAATTACTCCTGTAGAGAAAGACACGCGTTTGTTAGTCTTCCTAATGTCTTGAGGCAACCGTTGTGTTCTAGTTTGATTAGGATTTGTGTGCACTTTATACATTCCTGGTGCAATCACATTTGTGTTGTTGAAAATTGGCAAAACATTCTGAGGCAAAATATGTGCAGTGACTGGTTTTGAAAAATAACGGGACACATTTTGTATGGTAACTGACTTTGACTTTAAGAAATATGTCTTTGCAAGAGAATCTGAAAAAATAGCTGGTTTACCTAAAATTGATTGTCTTTGACTTATAAAAGCATTCGGTTATCGAATAACCGATGATTTTTCAAACTTAGTTTCCACATATTTTCCTTTCATCTTATCTATGAGTTTCTTCAACTCACTTATTGCAATTCCTTTGTCTGTATTGACTTTTCAGTCTTGAATTTCAAATACTATTCACCTTCTTTCAGAAATAACGTTTGAACTGATTTTCTTTGAAAAGATGTTGTCAGTTTTTAGCTTTCTTTGCACTAGTTGTAAATCAAGTTCAAGATTAATCGCATAGTTTCTGAGTGCTTCAAAAACTTCTTTGACATTGTTCTAACTTTTTGAAGCCCTTTTTTCAAGATGTTTTCACATATTTCCACAGTTTTCAAGTCAGCACATTGCAAATTAGTAACTTCATCCAGATCAGTGTACACACCAAGTATTGCATTCATGTGATCAGCATAGTAATATTCCCTTGAAAGTTGATCGATTTCATTCAAAAACTGTATTTTTTGAGTTTCCAGTTAAGATTTGATAGTGTCTACTTCATGTTCAAAAGAATTAAAGTATCTCAAATTTGCAACCATTTCCTCATTCAAACACAAGTGAAATTTTTCTAAGTCCGCATTTATTCTTCTAATTTGGGGCCAAAAATTTCCTTCGATTAATTTTGGAAATAGAAAGACTATGTTACCAAAATATGTTTCTTTTAGCGATTGTTTGTTTGCAACGTTCCACTCCATCAAAAATTGTGTCAACACTCTTGTAATCTTGAAATTCTTTAAGAGCTTTAACACCTTTTGAACCCAAGAATGAGTCATCCATTCGTTTTTTCTAACAAAGTTGTTTTTTTACAAAAGTACTCTTTGAAAATTCATTATTAGAAGATGTAGACTCATCTTTTTAGTTTTTTATTTTTTAAACATTCTTGGAAATAGTGTAGTTCAGAGAAGACTTTCCGTTGTGGAACGAACAAATCATAAAGATTATTCAGCTAGTCATAATCAAACGGTTTGATTAAATCGCTTAATTTTGATCGACTTTCTTTGTCAAGATGAATCATTTTGTCAGATTCAGGGGCTAACATTAACGCAAGATTATCATTATAGCAACCTATATCATACAGACTAGGATTCGGTCTTTAAGCTTTCTTTGCGGAACCAGGTTTGTAAACTTGTTTTACAATTGACGATTAAGCAAATTCATTGTTTGAACAGATTGACCAGTTTTATATACAATATCATTCAAAACCTTGACTTTATTTTCTAAAGCAATGACTTTATCAAGTTCTTTGTCTTCACGAGTTTTTTAAAGCTTAATCTGAGCCTCTTTTGCTTGTGACATTATGGAGATGGTTTCTTAATGTGCACAAAGATCCTTTTTCATATCCAAAATCGTTTGATTTAAATCATTTATTTTTTGATATACTGCCATTAGATGACTTTTGATCTTATATTGTCTTGTAAACCCTAACCCCTCTAGTATATAAAGAGGGGTAGGCGTCTAGTATTGATCATCCATTCATAGCAGACTTCTCCAACTGATAAGATCGTTTTAAACTCATCTAGGATCGTTTTACCAATAACAATTGTAACAATTATGCACAGCGGAATTAAACAAACACAATTGTTATTGAACAAGGTTTTTCATTGAACGATTCCTATTTACCCCAACCTATAACATGGGGCTACACCAACTACTATGGTGTACTAACTAACTAACTAACTAATATACAAAGCACACACACTTTGTAAGCAGACTCTCATTGGAGAAGTCTGTGTTTTCTATGGATGGATATAAAACCTATGAGTCTATGTCTCTTTATATAATAGAGAGCATAAGACGTTACAAAGGAAAGTTGATATTGGTGTCACCATGTTCTGCTAGATTTATGTTATTTACTAGATTCAGTTTTGTTCAGGAAGATTTCTTTTTTACAGGGCAAACACATTATAGGTATCATTATTGTTTTGTACCTTATGCATTGGCTCACATCAAAGATTAGTCTAGAATTGTCAATCTGGATCTGGATGTACCCTCGTTGAATTGTGCCATGTACTTATATGTGTCTTCCAATTCCTGATCATTAGATCTATATCAGTATCAATCTTTCCAATCTGCTTGTTTTGCATGCAACTGAACACCCCTCAGTTTCCTCTTGTTTTACACAATAACATCTTTCCTTGTGATAAAGCTACATGCCTTTTACTCGTTTTAGGTTTATGACATTCCATTGATACATGCCCTCATATTCCTTGCAGCTTATAAATCACTGAATCCCAGATCTTCTGCACTACGAAAGTACCTACCATTTTCCCTATGCACCCAAGCAACATTAACTGCCTTTGATTTATCCATACCCAGTTTACCTCTGTTGAATTCTTGGCAATTATACTTGATTATGCTCTATGGTGTTTGATTGAAGTTGAAGGTTGTGTAGTTGGTAGGTTTGTAAGATTTTCATGAACGAAGAGAGTAATATTAAAAGCCATGAGTTTTTCAATCTCCTTTTCCTTTGACATTTCTCATCTTCAATAACACGTTGCAGGTTCTGGATCATAAGTTGGAGCAGAAGAGAGTAACAATTGCTTTTCCTTTATTTTGGGAGATTGTATTTGATTTGTGGAGGAATATTGAGTGTTTTGCAGGTTGCGAATGGTTTTGTTACTTGGTAAAACTGGGTTGTTAGTTTGAGACAAACACGTGGCAGTGGAATTTGCAGTACATGCTAGTCTTTCAGCTTCTTAATCTCGTTGACTTCATTTTCACTGTGTTGCTTCTGGATGATCATAGGTTTGTTATAGGAATGACAGTTTACAGCATCTTGACTCTGCTTAAAAGTGTCACAACCTTTTCCATTCCGGTTGTAGTTAGAAGTATAGAACTGGACATTTCATTGATATTAGTAACATGGACACTTGATTTTTACAAGCTCATTCGTCATCTTTAGAACCAGTGAATAATATGATTCAAGTGGTTCTCAATCCGGGTGATTGTGAATTTTCCAAATAACTTCCTAGTTTATCATTAGTTTAAGCTCTTGACTTGATTGTCTTTCACCTTAGTTTCAACCTTCTCGCAATAGTTTCCACATTTCACGCATATGGCATCTTGGACAAGCAACAAATGTGGAGTAGATTCATTATCTTTACCTGTGAGAATGATCTAAACAGATTCACCTTCGGATTTCCGTGATCGGTTTGGTTTCTTATGAAACATTCTTATAGTTCTCCATATACCTCTCTATAGTTGTTTCAGAACTACCTTCAGCAACTGGAACTGTCTTTTCAACCCATTGATACGTGTATGGTTGATTTTAGAGACAATATTGGATGAGTTCACTGTTAGGTTTGGTGTCAATGTATCTCTTGATTCTGGATTTCCACTGAATGTAATTACCCAGTGCTAACATTGGTGGACGATCTTTGCTACCCGCTTCCATGATAGCATTATGAAGAGCATTCGATGATTGAGTTTGTAAATTGATATTTGAATTTGACATTTTGATGAAGTTGTGAATGGATATCGGATCTTAAGCATTATGAAGTGTTGATTGTATTGTAGTGAGAGAGAATGTAATTAACTCCACGGGATTTTACAACTCTATAAATAACACCGAGAAGGAAAAAGTTTACTTGTCGGGATTTTACAAAATCAATAGAAAAACCGTGAAATTAAAATTGACATATTTTGATTGTTGGATTGCATGTTTCGCTTGAAAAATGAAAGTTGCATATTTCGCTTGAAAAATGAATACTTGTTTCGCTTGAAAAATCAGTACATATTTCGCTTCAGAAATTGCACATTTCGCTTGATAATTCAAAACATATTTCGCTTGGAAAGTCAAAACATATTTCGCTTGTCTTTAACATATTTCGCTTGTTAGTTAAACATGCATATTTCGCTTAAACATATTTCGCTTGGATATCAAACTTACATATTTCGCTTGAAATTACACCTGCATATTTCGCTTGAATATCAAACATACATGTTCCGCTTAACAAATAAACCTACATGTTTCGCTTGACCAATGACATATTCCGCTCGGTGTCTTTTTCTAGTGAGGAACACTTTTACTAACAAACAAGAAGTCCTTATCTTTGGAAGCTAAAAATGTGGATCTATGTTTCTTGTGTAGAACCAGTTGGGACCACAAATGGATAAAAGAAACCACAAATAAGCCACGAAATAAGCTCCCAAGTAAGCTTGAATAAGCTCAAAATAAGCTGAAATAATCGGGAAATAAGCTCGAAAATAAGCACAAAAATTATGAAAACTAAGAAACTAGTTGGAAGATTAAACTAAAAGAGGACGTGACTCTTGTGACACTTTCTAATCACACAAGAAAACACCACGTCGAGTAAAAAGAAAAGCAAAGAAGAATAACAAGCCGAATAAGCTTAACAAACATATAAGCTAAAGAGAAAAAGTAGACCGTGAGCTTATGATGCCAAATAAGCCATGTTTGAAATAAGACCAAATAAAGAAAGATGAAAATTAAGCAAATATCTTAATAAGCCACAAAATAAGCTACGATTTTAAGCTTATGAACCACTGATCGAACACTAAACACCCCTTGGCGAGTGATACCACATGTTTGTCTTATAAAAATCCTTTCACAACAATAAGCAAACTCGAATAAGCCCTCAATAAGCTCTATGTGAGCCGGCTATAAGAAAGAAAAGAAAGAAAGACAAGAAAACTAGGAATGTTAGATTAGAGAGAGAAATGGTGGATTACAAGTGTGAGAAATGCAACCAACACCCTCTCCATGTGTGGAGAGGGTTTCTTTTATACCCTTGAGCCATAAGTGGCATGTGGGCTTTCTAACTTGGGTCGGGCTTGGCTTATCTTGGGCTTTGAGCCCGAAACACGGACAATATTAGATTACAATCCAAGCCTGTTGAACCCGACTAGCCTATTACAATACAAGACCTAGTTTGACTTTATAAGACCGATAACATTCTTGTTTGACTTAATAAAATAAAGGCTAACACTGAGCTTTTGAACAAACAAAATGCGTATAATGATCTTTCGAAAAATTATTCACAACTTAAAAAACACTGCATTTCTCTTGAGTTAACAATGCAACTCAATCAAGACATTTTTCAAAAGGATTCATTAAGTAATAATCAAAATGCTCATGAAATTTCAGAATATTTTAAAATTAATGATTTGAAAGCTCAGCTACAAGCTAAAGACATTACAATTTGTAAGTTGAAGGAACATATCAAATCAATGAGAGAAAACGACAAGGAAGAGAAAGTCAAACATGAAATGAATGAAATTGAGACCATAAACATTGAATTAGAGCATAGTGTGGCCAAATTACTTTCTGAAAATGAGCGTTTACATAAAGGAATTGAACATTTGAAAAAGATTTATAAAGATCAATTTGACTCGATTAAAAAGACACGTCCTCTTTCTAAAGAACACTATGACTCTTTGATTGCTCAATTGAACTCTAAATCTTTGGAAAATACGGATTTAAAAGGTCAAATTCAAGAAAAGGTTTTTGTGACAACTGCATTACAAAGTGAATTAAGAAGACTAAAAGGTAAACATGTTCTTGGTAATGCCACCACAATAACTAATGCCACCACTATTGCTCCAAGAATGTTCAAGTTAGATATAAAACCTCTTTCTCATATACTTCAGAACAATAGGGATACCCATGAGGATTATCTAAAGAAGACTATAGAAAATACTGACACCATACGTGGACTTGTAGAACGCACTAGAAAATAGAATCATAATGAACCACTATTAGACTCTGCTTGCAAGTTTACAAAACACGTTTAGGAATTGTTAGTTTATGTTTCTCAGACATGCCTTAGTTTCACAAAACCTAGTGAGAAATTGGTAGCTGTCACACCTATGAACAAAGTGAAGAAAGTTAGGTTTTCAAAACCTCTCACATCCTCGAGCAACATTCATAAATAGGTAGAGTCATCCAAAACATTTGATTCTAACACACCTGTGTTGTCTTCTATAGGATTGAAGTGTTCTACTAGTACTTGCATATCACAGCCTACAAGCAAAAAAAGGAATGATAGGATCTCGCAAAAACCAAGTAGCAACAGCAAGAATAACGTAGAAGCCCAACCTAGGAAAGTGAATAAAAAGAATCGTGTTAAAGAACCTATTTGTGATGTTAATGTTAAGCATACTATGTTAAATGAGAATTCTCAGTTAATTTGTGTTAAATGTAAGCAATGTATGTTTGATACAAATCATGATGTGTGTTTCCTTGATTTTGTGAATGTTGTGAATGTGCGCTCTAAATCTAGGTCTGCTAAGAAAAGCCAACATCATAATATTTGGAAACCTACGGGTAAAGTGTTCACTGAAGTAGGACATAAATGGAAACTAACAGGAAGACTTTTCACTATAGGTGGTAACTTGTGCCCTTTAACTAGGATCACTCCCCCAAAAGTAGTGCATCTTAAAGAAACCACCTCTAATTTAGGTGAAACACAAAAAACAAAGATTAAAGTCTATAGCAAAAGACCCAAACAAGTAAAATCAGTAGGTTCGAGTAAAAAAGCTAAGATTATAGAATCTAAAATTGCTAACTCATAACCCACTCATTTGTGAGGATCCAATGCTACAGATGTTCCATCTTCTTCTTCTCTTGTCAATGACAGGTTGTCCAGATTGTTCTTTGGTATCTGGACTTCGGATGCTCAAAACATATGACAGGGAATCGCTCTTAGCTCATGAACTTCGTTAGTAAATTTCTAGGAACTGTTCGATTCAAAAAAGACCAAGTTGCAAAGATAATGGGGTATGGTGACTATTAGTTGGGGAACGTAATTATCTCAAGGGTGTACTATGTTGAGGGGCTTGGACATAACTTGTTTTCTATTGGACAATTTTGTGACGCGGATCATGAAGTTGCTTTTAGGAAAAACACTTGCTTTATTCAGAATTTAGAAGGTGTTGATCTACTTTCAGGCTCCAGAGACACAAATTTGTACACAATTTCTCTTGATGACATGCTAAAGACTTCTCCGATCTGTCTTCTATCAAAAGCTTCAAAGACTAAGAGCTGGTTATGGCACCGTCGGTTATCGCATCTCAACTCCATACTCTTAACAAGCTAGCTAAAGACGGTCTTGCACGAGGTATTCCAAAGCTTAAATTTTAAAAAGATCATCAGTGTTCAGCATGTGCATTAGGAAAAAGCAAGAAAGCCTCTCATTAACCCAAAGCTAAGGACACTAACTAAGAGAAACTATATCTTTTGCATATGGATCTTTGTAGCCTGTTGCGTGTGGAGAGCATTAACAGGAAAAAGTATATCTTGGTGATTGTTGACAATTACTCTCGATTGACTTGGGTTAAATTTCTGAGATCAAAGGATGAAGCTCCTGACGTTATCATCAAATGCATAAAAAATATTCAAGTTCCTTTGAATGCCACTGTCCGTAACATTAGAACAGATAATGGAACTGAATTTGTAATTCAGACTCTTTGTGATTTCTATGAAAATGTCAGCATTTCGTATCAAACTTCTGTTGCTCGCACTCCTCATTAGAACGGTGTTGTCGAAAGACAAAATCGAACTCTTGTCGAAGCTGCTCGCACAATGCTGATATTTTCAAAAGCTCCTATGTTTCTATGGGCCGAAGCAATCAACACAGCTTGTTATACCCAAAGCCGTTCTCTGCTCTATCTCTGATACAACAAAACTCCATATGAGCTGATGCACGACAAGAAGCCGGATTTATCGTTTCTTTATGTATTTGGTTCACTCTGTAATCTGACCAATGACAGTGAGGATTTAGGTAAACTATACGCAAAGGCCGATATTGGTATTTTTGTTGGTTACGCGCCCGCAAAGAAAGCTTTCAGAATCTATAACAGGAGAACCCAAAAAATTATGGAAACAATTCATGTGACGTTCGATGAGCTGACATCAATGGCTTCTAACAATTTGGTCCAGGACCCGGGCTTCAAGTAATGACTCCTACAACATCCAGTTCAGGACTCGTTCTAAACCTTATTCCTCAACAACCTTGTAATCCATCAAATATAGATGATTGGGATCATTTGTTCCAACCCATGATCGATGAATACTTCAATCTTCCGACTATTGCTGTTTCTCTAGTTCCAGTAGCTGCTGCACCAAGAGCTGTTGATATAGCGGATTCACCCACGTCTACCTCAATTGACCAAGATGCATCATCAACAAGTATTCCATCAACACAAGAACAAGAACATTATCTAATTATTTCTCTAGGTGTTGAAGGATCTCCAAAAACATCACTATTTCATGATGATCCTCTTTATGAACCTCTTCATGAAGACTCGACTTCTCAAGGGTCGTCATCTAATGTGAGACCATCCCACACTCCATTTTCACTTATTGGTAGATGGACTAAGGATCATCCAATAGCAAATGCGATCGGTGATCCTTCTAGCTCAGTTTTCACCAGAAAGAAATTTCAAACTGACGCCACGTGGTGTTACTTTGATGCCTTCCTAACTTCAGTAAAACTAAAGAACTTCAAACAAGAAATGACCAAACCATCTTGGATCAATGCAATGCAAGAAGAAATTCATGAATTTAAAAGACTACAAGTTTGGGAATTGGTGTCGTGTCCAGATAAAGTCATGTTGATCAAACTAAAATGGATTTATAAGGTCAAGATTGACGAATTTGACAGGGTACTAAAGAATAAGTCTAGATTAGTTACTTAGGGTTCAGGCAAAAGGAGTGAATCAACTTCGAGGAATCATTTGCACCGGTTGCAAGAATAGAGGCCATCCGTATCTTTGTAGCAAATGCCGCCAAAAGAATATGATGATCTTCCAAATGGACGTCAAAACGGCTTTCTTAAATGGAGAGCTCAAAGAAGAGGTCTACGTTTCTCAACTAGAAGGATTTGTTGATCAGGACAACCTATCATATGTGTACAAGCTCAAAAAGGCCCTTTACGGTCTCAAACAAGCACCGCGTGCATGGTACGACATGCTGTCAAGTTTCATCATTTCACAACATTTCTCCAAAGGTGCAGTTGATCCAACACTCTTCACACGATAAGCAGGGAACGACTTATTACTGGTACAAATTTATGTTGATGATATAATATTTGCATCTACTAATATTGCTTTGTGTAATGAGTTTGCTAATTTGATGACCACTAAGTTCAAGATGTCGATGATGGGGGGCAGATTTCATTCTTTTTAGGATTACAATCTCTTAAAGTCCCAGAGGCATCTTCCTAAACCAATCAAAATATGCTTATGAAATTATTAAAAAATATGGTTTGCTGACTAGTGATTCTGTAGACACACCTATGGTGGAAAATAATAAACTAGATGAAGATCTTCAAGGGACACCAGTTGATGCTACACTTTACCGTGGCATGATTGGATCCCTCATGTATCTGACATCCCGTAGACCCGACCTTACTTATGCAGTCTGCTTATGTGCCCGGTATGAGGCAAAGCCTACCGAAAAGCACCTACATGCGGTTAAACGGATCTTTCGATACCTAAAGGGAACCATTAACATGGATCTCTGGTACTCGAAGGATACCGATATGTCTCTAACAACATATTCAGACGCATATTACGTGGGGTGTTAGGACACTAGACGCAGTACATCAGAAAGCGCTTAATTCTTAGGTGATAAACTTGTTAGCTGGTCTTCCAAGAAGCAAAAGAGCACTGCGATTTCGAGTACATAGGCTGAATATATTGCCTTATCTGGGTGTTGTGCTTAAATCTTATGGATGCAATCACAGCTAACAGACTACAAGTTTACATTCAATAAGAATCATCTGTACTGCGACAATAAAAGTGCGATTGCTCTATGCTGCAACAACGTTCAACACTCTAGAGCCAAGCACATCGATGTACGCTACCATTTTATAAAGGAGCAAGTAAAGAATGGAATAGTGGAACTATACTTTGTTCGGACGGAATATCAACTGGCTTATATCTTCACCAAACTGTTGCCACGAGAAAGATTCAACTTCTTGATCGAATAGCTTGGTATGCGAAGCATGTCTCCAGAAATGCTAAAACGTCTGACAGAGGAAAAAGACGAGTAATGGTGGTAACTCGTAGTATATCCTATGTATTATATGTATATAAGAAAACATAAAAACCCAAAAAGATTTTTCATTTTATATAAATGTTTAAAAAAAAGAAAATAGAAAATTAAAATATCAGAAAAAAAT
The DNA here is from genome assembly GCA_026074375.1 of Tanacetum coccineum. Lineage (NCBI taxonomy): Eukaryota > Viridiplantae > Streptophyta > Magnoliopsida > Asterales > Asteraceae > Tanacetum > Tanacetum coccineum. The sequence goes on from BQNB010009089.1 coordinate 48,973, forward strand.
ACAAAAATAAGTTTTCATGACATGTTTCCTAGCATTGATAATATTTACGGCTTTAAAAATGTCATTTAATAATGGCACAAAGCTGTAAATAAAGTCGAAAAGAAAATATGGTGATATGTCTTAACTATTATTTCTTGATAGCACCTCTGTCTTCAATTTAAAGGCCAAGTGAATTTAAAAAAGAAAAACTTGGCCGCACAACGGAAACAGAAAGAAAAAAAAATAAGAAAAAAAAAAAAAAAAGAAAAAAAATTTTAAAAAGAAAATTTGGCCTCACAGCGGGAAATTTATTTTTCTCGGGAATGAATTATTTCATATTCATTCAAAGGTTTGTGTTTACTTTGCAACACAACCCGTGCTTCCTTTATACAAATTAATGTACATATGATTGTATTTATTTGTCAAAATAAGAGAAATCTTATTTAATGGTGTTGATTTTTCAAAAATTAAATAATCATCTCAGTAATTCATCAAAAATAATTTTTCAAGGCATTTGACCACTCAAACAACGACTACTGCTCTTTAAATAGAAAACAGGTCATTGTTTGAGGGGAAGAAAATGTCAAATTTCTTCTTCAAAAGTCATCAAGGATTAAAAAGAAAAAGGTTTTTAAACAATAACGAGATAATATTTAAATAGGAGTTAATTAATTTTAACTTATTTGAGCATTATATGTTATGTGTTTATATCTTGTGAAATGTGATAGCAAATTTTAAGGCTTAGTCTTAGCTTGTAATACTTTAGGGACTAAAAGTGTTAAAAATTTAAACTAGGAAAACCTTAAGTATGTTATTAAGTAAAAATTGAAAGGTGTATATAGTCTAGGGGGTATTTGTGTCCAAAACATAACGTCTCAAACACAAACACACCTCCCTGCGTTCTTAGTTCACACACAAACCAAACACGCCCATTTTTTTTCTTATTTTCCCTCCCTCCACTTTATAACTTGAAAATAATCAAGAACATCAGATCGTGCATTTCAAGACTTAATGAAAGCTACAAAAGTGTTCTTTTCATCTTAATTAACTCATAATCAAAAGGAATTAGGTAGAATCACAAATTTTTACTTGTAATCCCTAGAAATTGATTTAGGGTTAGTGAAAATCAAAAGTGGACCAAATCCAAAATTGATTGAGGGGTTTGAATGTGTAAGGTGTGTAGATTACTCGCTTGAAACATTTTGTCATGGAACTAACATTTAAAGGAGTTTTGATTGATTCTTGTTTGCGAAAATTTGAGTTTTAGGGAAAAACTTGAAAATGTTAATGGGTTTATGTGTAAGTAGTGATAGAATACCTGTTTGAATGGATTTGAGTGAGAAAATCCAATGCTTGATTGTTTATTATGTGCGCTTCAGCAAAACGAGTTATAATTTACTCGTTTTATTCTCTAAATGGAAAATTTGTGGTTAATTAATGTTATATCTGCTAGAAGATATTTATATATGAGTGTTCTATGTATTTGTGTAGTCTTGTTGCAAAAAAATTCAAGATTTGTGTTAACTCAAAATCTATAGGGCGATTTATACATTTCTGTGTATAGGCGGCGATTTATACGTCCCTATAGGAGGCGATTTATACGTCCATATAGGCGGCGATTTATACGTTGCTTATAGGCGTCGATTTATAAATTTTCTATAGGTGGCGATTTATAGACAATTTCTTAGGCGGTGATTTATACACAATTCCTTAGGCGGCGATTTATACATAATTCCTTAGGCGGCGATTTATACATAATTCTTTAGGCGGCGATTTATACACATTATTATAGGTGGCGATTTATACCAGTTATAGGCAGCTATTTATACATGATTTCAAAAGATGATTTTTTCTAAAATGTTTTCACTAGATAATTTATTTTATGATAATTCGTCTTTATATCATATGTTAGTTGCTAAATTAACTGTGTTTGACCAATTGTTAGTTTGTTGACCATTATGTTGACTCGCTGATTAATGTCTATTGTATAACACCTCGTGTTTTTTGGTCATTTTACGACGTCATTTATTTTACTATTTATTTTTAGTATCGTACGCGTTGCTTTTAATTCTCATCATATAGTTAGTCGCGTATGCTAAAAATTATCATTCAACGTAAACGGGCATCAAACAATTAAAGGTTTACGTCAAGCAAGTGTTAGATAATTATTTTGAGGAAAATTATTAACTTTGCACATTTTATTTTTATTGGTTACGTAAAGTGTTTACGTTTCGCGATAAAGTACATTTAGGCATTCACGGAACCACCAAAACTTATCTACGCTTCAACAAATACCTATTATTATACCCAATACTCAAAGTTTTATAAAATTTCACCCATATTCATCATGTTAGCCGAATTATGCATATAAGAACCAAACTAGAACATATACATTTCAAGTATACTCTTTACACTTAACCTACACTTCCTAAACCTACAAGTAATACTAGCATATTACCACAAAATATCAAAGACTCATCTTAGTCTTTCCATCTTAATTTCGGGGTTAATCTACATATAAGGGCACCAAGAGCACACAAATACCACACCAAGTACCATGTACAACCTAGTATACATTGAAATCTAGCCATGACTAATAATCTTGACCAAGGCTCTCCTTGTTTCACACTTGTTGTCTAACCGCCCCCTAGTCTTCTATGTTAATACTTGGACTCTCAAATAGTGATCTTAACTAGCTCTTGGTATATAAATACATATAAGACTTATAGATATCACACACATATAATTTCCTTAAGCAAAAACTTCACACAATCCTCTTTTTGTGTTCTCCCTAGCCCACAGCTCAAACAACCACAAACAAACCATCCATACAAATTTTCCAAGCAAGTATTCAAGTGTTCTAGTATCATATCTAAGACATTCTAAGGTGTATTTAAGGCTTGGTTTAGTATTTAAAAGGGTTAATCAAGAAAAGTTCAAGATTAGGGTTTCTTGGAAGATTAGGGTTTTCTAGTCTTGGAAGCTTGGGTTTTGATTCTAAACTAGGGTTTAGAACTTATTTCTCTTCATCATACATCATCTTAAGGTCATCTAAAAACCCTACACTATTTACATTTGTGATTTTATGTGTATATAATGTCTATGTAGTAAATCACCATTTAGGAAATATATTAAGATGTAAAATGGATTATTACTCTTGATCATGGTTTGAAATATTTTTTCATATGCTATATTTATGTTAAAAACATGTTGGAATGAAAGTATATACATTATATAAGTGTGGATTAATTTATAAAACTATATATAAATTAATTGTTTAAAAGTTTATTTATTAAAGTTTATAAGTAAATAAATGTAAAAACTTGTTATTATTGGACAAATGATGGACTAGAGGACTTAAAATATATGAGATTTGTGGTATAAAATATAGTAGAGGACTTGTAATAATACATTGATGCCAAAAAGTTTATAAAAGTAAGTTTAAACACTTTTTATGTAAAAACCTCAAACCTTCTGTTTGAAATTCGAAAATAAAACATTTATATTATATTTTGTTAAAATACAACATGTCATGAGAATCGTAAGCATATAAAGAACTCGAAAATCCAAGCTATAATGAAGAAGTTACGCCATTTGCAAGTTTACGATAATAAATACTTTTATAAAAATGATTTTATAAAAATAAATTACTGTTCATTATAGAAACTTTTTGGAAAATATTTTATTTAGATAGAATTTTTAATTACGAGGATGTGCTCGAAAGAATCACTAAAAACAGAATTAAAACGAATAAGTTATGACTTTCAAAAGATTTTGATAATTAAATTTATAAAAATAATTTTATAAATAATCGTGAACATTAAAGACTACTATTCACCAGTGAGTTAAAAATATTAAAATGTAGTATTTTGATACATCTCCTTAATAGGAAACCGTGGACATAAAGAACGTACAAAACGGACTTAAAACAAAAAAGTTACGACATTTTTACTAAGGTAATATTTATAAACATTTTAACTTTATAAATATTATTTCTCAATTATAATTAGATGGTGATGTAGCTATATAAAATTATATATGGTATTAGTTATTCAAAGTACTTAGTACTCATACGACCTATAATTAATTAGGTTGCATTCGGACATTTACGTGACGCATTTTCATTCTGTGATTTACACTGTTGATTCATTCACTCAAGGTGAGTTCATAGCCCCATGTTTTTATGATTACAATGATTTACAACTTTTGGGGAGAGAAACATGCAATGTTTTATAAATTGGACGCAAGTGTACATTTTAACATGATTACGTGTTTGCCTAAGTAGCGATAACCCACTGAGCCCATTATCATGAACTGTTAATTACTGAGTAAGCACGAATGTTATAAATAGATCTATTTGGGATTGACCTCCCCGTTTGGGTGAGTAGCTCTCACTGTGCCGGTTTGCCAGACAATGAACGTATACCATGTCGGATTTGGGATGTTGCGGGTTAGAACATCATCAAGGGCAATGTAGGAAATTTATATTGCAATTCATACATGTAGAGCTTTAATGTCATGAGCTTAGGGAAACGTAATTACATTTCGTGATGTTTGCATCTGTTGCATTATCATACACTTAGAAGTCTTGCGGTCCTACATTATATTTACATAAACCTGTGAATTTACCAACATTATGTTGATGTTTTAAAGCATGTTTTTCTTAGGTCAATAAGGTACGAGACAAGGATACATTGGTGGTTGTTATTATGGATGTCATTGCATAAAGATTTAGAAGCATTACATTTTGGGGATTGTGCTATATTTTAAAATCTTTACATTTACAAGTGAACATTTTAAGCCGTTGTGCTTTTGTAACAAACAATTTTAGTTATTTCAGTGTATCAATTTTCAAACGACTCATATAGAGGTCGTTCTCATATCTTGTGCTATTGATATATGATGTAACGCTCCCATAACCCATATTCCACTGCGACCCGATTTGGGGGTGTTACAGATTGGTATCTAGAGCCAAGGTTATAGAAAACCAGGTCAAATGTTTTTACTTAGACTATAACCGTTTTCAAACATTGTATCATACAAAGGGGTTTTCACGGGACATACACTCACTAGTTGTTGAATTAGTTGGTTAGACTAGATGCTGTCATGATTGATATACATGTTATAATATACTATGTGTATTACTATAAGGGTCTTATATTGATACTTATATAAGCTACTTTTGTTGTCACAGATACCGTCATGTCATTAGATGAAGCATCGTCTAGGGTTACTTATACATCCATCTCGAGTGATTACGAGGAGCCATCTGACGTAGGTTCTCCAGGAGTCATCGTATACGGATACGATGGACTCCCCATGCATCCGGTAGACCCACCATCATCGGACTACATGCCTAGACTAAGGGAGCCAGAGTAGGCACTGCTCTCGTAGGATTACGTGTCGGGACCAAAGTACCCCGAGTACTTGGCCCTATCTGATGAGGAGGTTCCCGTTAAGGATCAACCTTATGCTACTGCTGATTTACCCATAGCCCTGTCTCCAGGCTACATTGCTAATTCAGATCCAGAGGATGAGTCAGAGGATGGTCCCACGGACTATCCAATTGACAGAGGAGATGATGATGACTAGTCGGGGGATGATGCTGACGATGAGGACGAGGAGGAGGCCTCTGAGGAGGATGAAGATGTGGAGGAGGAGGAGGAGCACCTACCTCCGGCTAACTCTACTGCTGCAGCTTCTCCAGTTGTGGACCTTGTCCCCTCCGCTGCGAAGACAGAGCCATTCGAGACTGATGAGTCTGCAGCGACACCACCACCACCCCCCGCATATCGTACCACTACTAGGATGTCTATCCGAGCTCAGACACCTATACCATTTCCGTCTGAGGCAAAGGTTGACAGACTTCTTGCCATACCTACTCCGCCACCATCACCACTCACTTCATTATCATCACCACTTCCTCGGATACCCTCACCACCATTTCCTGTACCATCACCACCTACTACTAGCCCTACTTACACTAAGGCACCTTTGGGCTATAGGGCAGCTAGGATCCGGTTGAGGACTGCATCACCACCATCATTACCTTTATCCTCACCACTACCATTACCACCACCTATCATACTTCCATGCACCAGAGCATCCATGGTTCTGATGAGAGCTGTCGCACCGTCCACCTACATCCTAACACCTTGATCGAGGACAACACCATCAGGGACACCACCAATCTTACCCATACCATTACCTACCTTTACCCTCTACTGACCGTACGAGGTTGTGTTGCCGCCTTGGAAGAGGTTGTGCATTGCTCCTGGTCCTAGATTTGAGGTCGGGGAGAGTTCTTCTGCCGCTGCTGCTAGGTCTACTGGAGGCTTTAGAGCAGATTATGGTTTTGTTGGCACTCTGGATGTCGAGATTAGACGTGACCTAGATAGAGATGTAGGTTACGGGATTACTGACGTCTGGGTGGACCCAGCTGAGGCTGTAGAGGAGATACCACCGACTACTTTGGCAGAGTTGAGTCAGAGGGTGATAGATACTAATGTTAGGCATGATACATATGAGATTTATGTGAGGCTTGACGATGCACAGAGTGATCGATCTTTGATAACCGGCCAGCTTAACGTGCTACGCAAAGATAGGCGCTACCATACCAACATTGCTTTACTTGTTGAGAGAAAGGCTAGGGTTGCCCGAGAGGCATGGGCACAATCAATGGATGCCAACCATAGGGAATGTTATGAGGTTGTAACATTACGGACTACGGTCTCAGCACTCAAGACTGAGAATGAAGAGTTGCGGGCAGCAGACCGCAGACGACAGACACAACTTCTAGAGACACTGACTCAAGTGAGAGCGTTACAAACTCGGATTGTTGTACTACAGAGACAGAGGACCGAGGACAGTGATAGGCTGACTCAGCACATTCAGCAAGAGCATAACCGCTTCAGAGAGTTTCAGCGCACTAGAGATGTTACACTAGAGGATGCTGATAGTTCTTCTTAGATTGTACCATGTGATTAGCTATTTTGTATAGCCTACTAAGTATTACGGGTAACTCCCGGCTAGTAGGGCTCTAGGTTTTATTTTCATCTTGTAACCTAATGGTAGTAATCATTTTGTAACCAAACCGGTCATGTATGCTTTCCAGATTATATATGAAATGGATGTATTATGTCATGCCAATGTGATCTTAAAGTTTACTATATACCTTTCTTGTGTTGTGATCTCACTTTATTTATCATGTATATGTCATGTCACGGTTATGATTGTATGAAATATAACGTGTATTATACTTTCTTGTAATTTGAAGAAAATGCCTCCAAGAAGAGCACCCAGAACCAGAACCACCCCCGCTACTGCCACCACCCTAATGACTGATGCTGCTATCAGGGCATTGATATCTCGAGGCGTGGCTGATGCTTTGGCTGAGCATGAAATTCAAAGAAACTATAACCTCAATGGCGATGGAAGCCAATCATCTGTAAGTGGTATTACAAGACCTGTGCGCCCTACTCGTGAGTGCACTTACACTGACTTTCTCAAATGTTAACCCATGAACTTCAAGGGTACTGAAGGAGTTGTTGGTCTAACTTAATGGTTTGAAAGAATGAAGATTGTCTTCAATATCAGTAACTGTGCAGTCGAGAACCAAGTTAAGTTTGCTACTTGCACCCTTCATGGTGTTGCCTTAACATGGTGGAAATCCTATGTCAAGACAGTTGGTCATGATGCCGCTTACGGTGTGCCTTGGAACACACTTATGAAAAATGATGACTGCTAAGTACTGCCCTCGAAATGAAATTAAGAAATTGGAGATTGAGATCTGGGAGTTAAAGGTGAAGGGTACTGACTTGGCAAGTTATACCCAATGCTTTCAGGAGTTGGCTTTGTTGTGCGGGAGGACGTTTCCCAAAGAGTCTGATAAGATTGAAAAGTATGTCGGTGGTCTTCCTGACATGATACATGGGAGTGTAATGGTGTCTAAGCCGAAGACAATGCAAGATGCAATTGAGTTTGCAACTGAGCTGATGGATAAGAAGATCCGCACTTATGCTGAACGTCAGACTGAGAATAAAAGGAAGTTTGAGGACACTTCAAGGAACAAACAGAACCAACAACAATAAAACAAGAAGCAGAACACAGGTAGAGCCTACACTGCTGGGCCTAGTGAGAAAATGGAGTATGGTGGATCTCTGCCAAAATGTTCCAAGTGCAACTACCATCATAATGGTCCATGTGTACCGAAGTGTCACAAGTGCAACAAGGTTGGCCACCTGGCCAGTGATTGCAGGAGTTCTGGCAATGCTAACACTGGTAACAATCAGAGAACCACTGGGGCTATTCAGAGGGGTAACGGTTGTTATGAATGTGGTGCTTAGGGGCATTTTATGAGGGAATGCCCAAAGCTAAAGAACAAAAACAGTGGTAATCAAGGTGGAAATGGCAATGGTCCAGCAAAAGTATACGTGGTGGGCAATGTAGGGACAAACCCGGACTCCAACGTCGTCACGGGTACGTTCCTTCTAAACAACCGCTATGCTTCTATCCTATTTGATACTAGTGCCAATAGGAGTTTTGTGTCTACTGCATTTAGCTCCTTAATTGATATCACACCAACTACATTAGACTATTATTACGATGTTGAACTATCTGACGGGAAAAGAATTAGGATAAACACTATCATTCGGGTTTGTGCATAAAACTTATTAAATCATCCCTTTAACATCGACTTAATGCCCATAGAACTTGGTAGTTTCGACGTTATAATTGGTATGGATTGGTTGACAAAGTACCATGCCGTCATTGTTTGTGATGAGAAACTCGTTTGTATTCCCTTCGGGAACGAGACATTGATTGCTCATGGTGACGAAAGCAACCAGGGAAACAAGACTCGATTGAACATCATCTCGTGCACTAAAACGCAGAAGTACATGCTAAAAGGATGTCATGTCTTTTTGGCACATGTTACTACAAAGAAGACTGAGGACAAGTCGGAGGGGAAGCGACTTGAGGATGTACCAATCGTTCGAGATTTTCATGAAGTATTTCCCAAGGACTTGCCGGGTCTTCCACCGACTTAACATGTGAAATTTTAGATTGATCTGATACCTCGTGCTGCACCTGTAGTTACGGGGCACCTTTATCTGATTAGTTCATTCGAGATGAAAGTAGGAGTTGTCGGAGCAACTGCAATAATGTAATATTAGGACAAACGGCTTATAAGGCCCTGTTCCTCACCATTAGGGAGCTCCAGTCATTGTTGTCAAGAAGAAGGATGGTTCATTTCAAAAATGTGCATTGACTACCGAGAACTGAACAAGATAACAGTGAAGAATCGTTATCCACTCCCAAGGATCAACGATTTATTTGATCAACTACAAGGATCCAACGTTTATTCTAAGATAGACTTGCGATCAGGTTATCACCTGCTTCGAGTACGTGAAGAATATGTTCCGAAGACGACATTTAGAACTCGATATGGTCATTATGAGTTCCAAGTTATGCCATTTGGTTTGACGAACGCACCAGAGGTGTTTATGGATCTCATGAATCGGGTGTGCAAGCCATATTTAGATAAGTTTGTGATTGTCTTTATTGACGATATCCTTATCTATTCAAGGAACACGAATGAACATGAAGAACATCTTAAGGCAATTCTGGAATTGCTTGAGAAAGATGAGTTGTATGCTAAATTCTCTAAATGTGAATTTTGGATTCCTAAGGTACAATTTCTCGGCCACGTAATTGATAGTCAAGGTATTCACGTGGATCCCGCCAAGATCAAATCCATAAAAGATCGGGCATCTCCTAAAACACCAACGGAGATTCGTCAATTTTTAGGTCTTGCTAGGTATTACCGAATATTCATTGTAGGATTTTCAAAGATCGCCGAGTCAATGATCAAGCTTACTCAGAAAGTAGTTAAGTTTGATTGGGGTGACAAGGAGGAAGCCGCCTTCCAGTTAATAAAGCAGAAGTTGTGCAGTGCGCCAATTCTGGCTCTACCTGAAGGAAGCGAGGATTTTGTGGTTTATTGCGATGCTTCGCATAAGGTATTGGGTGCTGTATTAATGCAACAGGAGAAAGTAATTGCTTATGCATCACGCCAATTGAAAATTCTTGAGAAAAATTATACGACTCATGATTTGAAACTTGGATCGGTAGTGTTTGCTCTAAAAATTTGGAGACACTATTTGTACGGAACCAAGTGTACGGTGTTCACAGATGATCGGTGTATTTTACATACACCTCATAGCATGTTAATTACGCATATTTGCATTGTTATTCGTTGTTATACATGTACTTTGAGTGTGTTTTGTATGTATGTAGGTTATGCATAAAATGAAGCTAAAATGAAGACTTTGTGAGCAAATGGTGAAAAGACATGGAATGTGACAAGAAATGAAGTAAAATAATGAAGAGTGAAAGATTTAGACGTGTCTTAATGATTTGGTCATAACTTCTTCGTCCGAGCTCCGTTTTAGGTGATTCAAAAGGCTACAGAAAGAGGAAAGAGGTATCTTTATTTTTATGCGATAACATACTCGAAATTCTGGAGTTAACTCGTCAGTTTGCCTGCTGGAAAAATCAGTTCGTGATTGGGCTTTTATGTTTATAATTGGGCTGCACTACCACATGTCCTTGGCCTTGATTATTTTAAAGGGCATCGGTGTCTTTTTATTGATTGGTGTTTGGCCTTGGTTTGCGCGAACACGAGAGAAAGAAAAGCAGAAACAGAAGGAATTGTTGGGCTTTTAGTTTTGACGTGGAGATAAAGGTATCCCTTTATAAATACACAATTCGGTTTTAAGGTTGAAGGCGTATCAACGTCCACTACAATAATAAAAAGGAATTTGGTCCTAGCTTCTAGTGCACAAAGAAAAAAATATACTAAAGCGTGATCTGGATATTGTAGCAAAAGAAGTGCATAAGGCGGGAAAAAGGACGGTTCGATAAGCTCTGCAACGCGCGGGCAACGTACCAACTCGTTGATGTACAGTTATCCCTTGGAGACGCACACCAGACGCCACAAGTATAAAAAATAGAGAGCAACAACACATGTACGATGTCTACAAGTGTGATGCTAGGCTAAACTTCTTGTAATCTCTCCCGGTAAAAGATATATGGTTTGATTATGTTTATGGATTTTTCTTTATTTGTCAAACATTGATTCATATGATTTTAATGCATATCTTTGGTTTGATTTTAATGTTTTAATATAATTACTTGATTGGATCATCTTAAGACACGTTATTGCGAGTCAACAATTCGTACCGAACCCAATTAGTATAGGGTTAAGACGATTTGTGTGGTAGACATAACCTGTACCTCAAATTGTTCACTTGAGTAAATTATAAAATTATTTGATGAGATTATTGTAAGACATATTATTGCTTGTCAACGATTCGTGCCGAGTCTAATTAGTTTAAGGGATTAAGACGATTCGTGTGGTAAACATAACTTGTGCTCAAAATTGTTCATTTCAAATAATACAAACTATGTCTATGTGGTTTGGAATCAAACAATAGTAATAATATGTAACTTAATCATATTCATATATCTGAGCCGAGAGGAATTGCTTTTCATTTCATTGTTTACAAATCTTATTTTTATTTGCTTATTTACCTTTTTGTTGCTTATTTACATTTTAGTTAATTGGTAGTTTTATTATTTAGTCTTAAACCAAATTTTTTATTGATGAGTAATCACCCTAAAAACTTAAATTAAATCCACCTACTCCCTGAGGATTCGACCATTTCTTACCATATCTATATATGTTTAGTTAAGTTTTATTTTTGATAGTACGACGACCCTATCAATAGATCACAAGAGTTTACAACACATTCTTGATCAAAAGGAGCTGAACATGAGGCAACATCGTTGGCTAGAGTTGCTCGGCGATTAAGATTATAAAATACGTTATCACCCGGGGAAACCAAACGTAGTGGCCGATGCCTTAAGCCGTAAAGAACGGATTAAGCCATTACGGGTTCAGCCTTAGTCATGACTATTGGTTAGAATCTCCCCAAACAAATTTTGAAAGCTCAAATAGAGGCACAGAAACAAGAAAACTTCAAGAAGAAAGATGTAGGAGGTATGACCAGAAAGGATATACTGAAGGTAAAGTTGGAACCCCGTGTTGACGGAACTCTATTCTTAAATGGTAGGAGTTGGTTGCCTTGTTATGGTGATTTAAGAACTGTGATTATGCACGAGTCCCGCAAGTCAAAATACTCCATCCATCTAGGTTCCAACAGGATGTATTAGGACATGAAGAAGCTATATTGATGGCCCAATATGAAGGCCTGCATCGCCATCTATGTTCGCAAATGTTTGACATGTACTAAGGTCAAGGCTGAACACCAAAGGCCATCGGTCTTTTCGGTGCAACCCGAGATACCTCAATGGAAGTGGGATAATATCACTATAGATTTTGTCACGAAGCTTCCTAAATCGTCACAAGGTTATGCCACCATTTAGGTAATTGTTGACCGACTTACTAAATCTGCAATCTTCTTACCAATGAGGGAAACTGATCCCATGTAAAGATTGGCAAGAATGTACCTGAAAGAGGTAGTCACGAGGCATGGAATACCTGTCTCAATCATTTGTGACCGTGACCCTAGGTTCGCATCAAATTTTTAGAGGTCACTTTAGAAGGCCTTGGGTACGAATTTGGATATGAGTACAGCATACCATCCGCAAACTAACGGACAAAGCGAGAGAACTATCCAAACTCTCGAGGATATGCTACGTGCTTGTGTGATCGACTTCGGAAATGGTTGGGTTAAACATTTGCCGTTAGTTGAGTTTTCATATAACGATAGTTATCACGCTAGCATCAATGCTGCACCATTTGAGGCACTTTACGGTCGAAAGTGTCGCTCACATGTTGTTGGGCCGAGGTTGGATAAGTTCAACTCACCGGTCCAGAAATAGTTCAAGAGACAACCGAGAAGGTCATTCAGATCAAGCAAAGAATTCAAGCCGCTCATGATCGACAAAAGAGTTACGCCGATTTAAAGCGTAAGCCAATAGAATTTCAAGTTGGGGATAGAGTTATGCTTAAGGTTTCGCCTTGGAAAGGAGTAGTAAGTTTTGGAAAACCGGGGAAGTTAAACCCCATATATGTTGGACCTTTCAAGGTGTTGGCTAAGGTTAGAGCCATTGCTTACAAGCTTGAGCTGCCTCAAGAGTTGAGCAGGGTTCATCATACGTTTCACGTATCCAACTTGAAGAAGTGCTATACCGACGAACTATTAGCCGTTCCGTTGGACGGACTTCATATTGACGACAAGCTTCATTTTGTCGAGGAACCATTAGAAATCATGGATCATGAAGTTAAACGATTGAAACAAAGCCGTATTCTAATCATTAAGGTTCGATGGAACTCTAGGAGGGGTCCTGAATTCACATGGGAATGTGAGGATTAATTTCGGAAGAAATATCCACATCTCTTCACAAAAACCGCACCCTCGTCAAGTGTCGCGTCTTAAGCCTTGAGGACAAGGCTCATTTAACGGGGGAAGACTATAACACCCCGTGTTTTCAGGTCATTTTACAACGTCATTTATTTCACTATTTATTTTTAGTCTCGTACGCGTTTACTTTTAATTTTAATCGTTAAGTTAAATCGCGTAAACTAAAAATTGTCATTTAACGTAAATGGGCATCAAACAATTAAAAGTTTATGTCAAGCAAGTGGTAGATAATTATTTGGAGGATAATTATTAACTTTGCACATTTTATTTTTATTGGTGACGTAAAGTGTTTACGTTTCGCGATAAAATACATTTAGGCATTCACGGAACCACCAAAACTTATCTACGCTTCAACAAATACCCATTTTTATACCCAATACTCAAAGTTTTATAAAACTTCACCCATGTTACCATGTTAGCCAAATTTTACCTATAAGAAACCAACTAGAAACCAAATGCTACATGTATACTCTTTATACTTAACCTATACATCTTATAACTACAAGTAATACAAGTATATTACCACAAAATATCAAAGAATCACCTAGTCATCCCCCGCCCTAATTTTTGGAACCAATGCACACCCTAGCTGACAAAGAGCACACAATCTACCTTATAAGTACCTTGTACAACCTAGTATACATATTACCTAGTACCATGACTAGTAATATTGACCAAGCCCTCCTTAATTTCCTCCCATGATCCAACCGCCCCCCTTATTTCACTTAGTCTTAACTTTCCAAATAGTGTCTTTGACTTATTCATGTATATATATAAAGGATGCACTATATTTCATTCATTAATACATCTCATTTACTAGCAAACTGTCACACCCCCAAATTTCACTGCAGCGGTTATTCCGGTATTTCATCTTATAAAATTAAGCTTTTGAAACACTAAACTAAGTTTAAATGAATTTATTGTGAATAAAATGTGTTTGAAAAAATGAACGTTGTGAATAGAACATGTTTAAGGTGGCCTATACAATTAAGTTTATGGAAAATTTTCGTGTGTAAATTAAAATCTAAATTTTAGTATGAAAAGTATTTATAAATTATTTATGGTATAAGATGCGATACAGCATTAATAACTATCATCAGATTTTTATGACAACCATTGATTAAAATGAATTTTACAAATAGTTAGACTTAAGATATTTTTTTGAAAATGATTTTAATATTTAAAACGACTCTCGTAATTTTAAGTAAAAATATTTTTTATAAAAACATTATTTAATTGGTCTATCGAGTTAAAGTCGAGTTGTTGGTAAAGAAATTTTGTCTTTCGTAATTTATAAGTATCTGGTGCGTACTGGCTTTCGTTATGTTGCATAATTTGTCGTAGTACTCCTATTGATTTTTTTTTTTTCGTTTGCGTTTTCACTCGGTACATATATGTATCCTTTCTTTCAAAGGATTCTTATGTCATTTGATCCACGTCTATTTGCATATGTGGAATTCGCCGCAGATGTATTCCTATCCGTAGGATTCGATAAATCGTGTTATCCTATTTCCGATAGTTCGTAATCCTTAGAAATTTGTTTGATACCTACTGTCATGGAAGCTTTGGTGTGATTGTGGGAATGGGCTGATTGTCCAAGAATAAGGTGGTGATAGTATGTCATGAGAAGGTGGTTAGGATATCGTTGGAAGGTGATGAGATACTTCGGGTTCAAGGTGAACGTACTCAAGGAGTCGCGAAAACCTTATTGAACACGAAGATAGATGAACCGAAAGTAAATGATACTTCCGTCGTGATATGTTCCAAAAGATTTGTCGATGACCATTGCAACGAAAAGTTGAGTTCCATATAGATTTAGTTCCTGGAGCGACGCCAGTCGTGAAGTCTCCATATCGTCTAGCACCCTCGGAAATGCAAGCATTATCTGAACAACTTCAAGAGTTACAAGACAAAGGTTTCATACGACCTAGTCATTTTTCGTGGGGAGCACCAATGTCGTTTGTTAAGAAGAGAAGCATGGAGTCCAAAGTGAGACACCCACAATCCGACATGGTATACATCCGTTAGTTCAGTCCTCCGAAACTAGTAAGCCCTACATTACCCAACGATGGAGACAATCCCAGAACACCCCAGCCTGCGAGGAGAATAGATCAAGTTTATAAACCTCGCAACTTCCACAAGAATTAACGACTCATGATAATTCAGGCATAGTGGATTATCGCTACTTAGGCTAATTGATGTGTTTCAAAAGCTTTAAATTTATAAGACTGAAAATACCGGATAATTATATGGAAACACACGGGTAAAAGTATAACCCACGTATGTAGTATAAACTTTTTAGGTAAGACCAGGTCGTTCTACAGGGATTTGAGTAGTGTTCAAATAATCAGAAAGAAAATAGACTTTAACAATTTTAAAAGTAACTTTAATTTTTACCAATGATAGTAAGGATGACTACTCGTATAGTTCAAAATAAATGTATAAGTGTTAGATAATATGATTTGACCTCAAAGATGGGGCATTAATTTATAAAAAGGACTTCTCGTCAGAAAACGTTTTCACAAACTAACTTGTTTAACCCAAGACTTATATTTAGTTAACCAGACCAAATGTGTCACTCAAATAGTTCAGTTACTAGTATATCAAAGCTTATTTGTTTATCAATTTATGAAAGTGGATTTCTCGGCACAAACGATAAAGACCATAGACAAATCTTTAAAGAAACCACATAAATGCAGTAACGGGTCTTTCGGACCTATACCGTTATGATTAGTATAATAGTCAATTGATAAGCAAAACTGACAAGATAAGATATAATAGGATCGCAACATAAGCTTGAGATTAAAGAGATCAAGATCATACCAAACACTTATTCATTATCATAACATCATCGAGTAGTCATGAGAGATTTAGCCTCTCATGGCTAAGGAGTTCATAACAAAAGTAGACTTAACATAAACTTCCATTATTTCAATAACTAAGTTGACAACCGTCTTCGTTCTTGATTGTTAGATCTTTATTCTTCAAAGGTAGTGGTGTTTTTATGGATGAGGGACAAAAGGATTGGTGTGTGTGTGAAGAAGAAGATTTGTAGAATGAGAGAGGAGTGGGAGGAATGAATTAAAAGTGAAATTTCGTCCTCTATTTATAGGCTGAATTTGGGTGAAAAGTGCGGCGCACACAAGAAATTATGCCGCGCACTTGGTGATTAAATGTGATAGTATTAAATGCTGATTGAAGAAGTGCGGCGCACTAGGTAATATGTGCGGTGTACTTAGTGTGTTAATGCATTTGCATTAAAGTCTTCATTTATTTCTTCTCATCAGATGGAAAGTGTGGCGCACTTAGGTATAAGTGCGGCGGTTTTCGGCTATATAGGTAAGTGCGGCGTACAATAGTAGAGTGTGGCGCACATCTTGTACTTTTAGCTTGAATCTTTTTCGTCTCTTTTTTATTATGTCTTTCAAAGTACGTAATTTCTTGAGTTTTAGTTAGTAGTGTCTTCAATTAAACCTGCAAGCAATTTAGACTATTAAGTATCAAAAGTTCACGAGAAATGATAGAGTATATACAAATAACGCCATAGAAAACATGTATAATTTGGGCGTTATCAAATCCCTCCACACTCATCTTATTGCTTGCCCTCAAGCAATCGAAGCGAGAAAATAAAATCATTTATCGTGACGTGGAGAAAATTAGATTTTATAAGAGATTTCACATTAGGTAACTTTTCAGGCATAGACATATAACATAACACCTCGCATAGGAATAGTGTTTGGTTTTTTTTAATTCACTCAGCCACTCAGGTAGGGTTTATATATATGTGAAGAACACTTAATTTTACACATACATAATCTAAACAGCTACTATAGGCTTGTACTTAACACATAAACCTGACTGAAAGGCGAAACTTGGTATTTGGGAGGATACAACTTCACATGCCAAACATAAGCCTTTATTTCATTAAACTACTATAACACACATATAACTTTTTTTTTCAAATATGATAATTAAGGCTTGGCACAGAACTTCTTCATTTAACTTTGGGATTTCAGCAACTTAGCACTAAAGGGAGTGCTCACAGGGACTTGCGAAATTCATAATATGTAGTAGATTAGGCTTCGGTCTAGTAAATGATGATTAAACACAAGTTCTAGGCTTCAAATTACTGGCTCTCGCCAAATATAATTATCAACCAATACCAATGTTCCAGAAAATGCGACAAACACAATACAAAACACCATCCGTATCCGACGGAATAGACACATATGACTGCATTCAAAAAACCTAACTCAAAAGCCTAAAGCATTCAATTATCCTTTTGGTATCAAAGGTGGGATACCCGAATTTATTCACAAGGTTTAAAATTCTCACAATTTAGTGGACTGGGTTGTGCTAGCTATAATGTCAATCCGGTTGGATTTACCTTACTAAGAGCATTTTTTATATTTTGAAAGCATATATCTATTAAGTTTTTTTTTGGCATAGCAAACATAGAGGGATATGATTACTTTTCCTATTTGGCTCCCCTCCACACTTAAGTTGAACATTGCCCTCAATGTGATAACTGATAATAGAGATAAAATAGGGAAAATTAAGAAAAACGGTACTTCTCGGGGCATAAAGAAATGTATGGTTGCAGTAGAGCTATCCTTGTGCATACTTTATAATTTTTCATATTCTTAAGCTAAAATACCTGCATAAAAGTAAACAAAAAAATTTTGTTGTTGATTTTTTTTAGAAAAACTAAATAAAGGATATTAGTAGAAGAATGGAGGAGGGACTCTTCAACACTTAAGTGAAGTACGGGTTGCCTCCTAAGAAGCGCTTAATTTTTAGAGAGTTGTTAGCTGGGCTCGTACTTCGGGAGTCATTCTTTTGGGAAAAAAGGAATTACTGCATCCCTTGGGTCATTATCTTATTCTTCATGATATAGTTTGAGTCGATGGCCATTTACTATGAACGTCTTTTCATCTTTTTCATAGAGTTCAACATATCCGATGGATATTGATATTTCACTATATATGGTCCTAACCATCGAGATCTAAGTTTTGGTTGTTTAAATTTATATTTTAAGTGAAATAGCAAAACTTTGTTTCCTTGTTTGAATTCTTTTCTCATTCTTAACTTTCTATCATGCTAGACTTTGGTTCTTTCCTTGTATAAACGGGAGTTTTCATAGGCTTGGTGTCTAAGTTCATCTAACTCATGCAACTGAATCTACTTTTATCTTCAACCAGCATCAGAAAGATCAGTGTTCAAGTTTTGCAAAGCCCAGTATGCACGTTTCAATTTTCGAATGGTAAATGGTAGTTCTTTCCATATATAGTTGTAGGGTGTTGTATCGTTAGGTGTTTTTTGTAGTCAGTCGAAAAGGCCCACAAAGCAATCATCATGTTTTCTTGACCAAATAGCTAGATGTCTTTAACAGTTTTTTTCAACAATTCTTTTAAGCAATGTACGCGTTTTTTCAAACTTGACCATTAGTCAAAGATGATATTATATCACACCGCCAAATCACTGCAAGCTGAAGACGGGACATTGGGATTGTTACTTCATGGCTTGAAAAGTGACTTTATTACTAGGGATAGAACCTCTACATCCAATTACCAGATGCATAACTTCCAATATATTCCGTAATATAGAACACCTTAGAAAACATTGCTAAAGTGTCCCCCCCCCCCCCCCCCCCCCCCATATATCTCTCCCCCCCCCCCCCCCCCCCCCCCCCCCCCCCCCCCCCCCCCCCCCCCCCCCCCATTGCTAAAAGTGTCAACATAAAGTTGGTGAGTTCATAGGTTTTGTTATTTGGTAATAGTGATGAACCACAAGATTTATAACCATAGCATGAAATATAGTAATCCTATATATCACAATGAAAAGTATTTACTATTGTCTAAGCTCATGACACTGAAGCGTTAACATGATTTATCATAGATAAGCCCGTGCAGATGTTCAACCTACAACATCCGTAACTGGCTCAAATGAAACTGTGTTTGCTTGACTAATGTCAGTCCAAGACAAACAGGGATGTCAATCCCGATAGATTTATCCATAACATTCGCTAGGCTTACAAGATTAATGTTCATGATAAAAGGGCAATATAGCATGTTGGGTTGAGTATCGGACTTTAGACCTAAAAAAAAAAAATAGGTAAATCCGTAAGATGTACTTGTTTCAACATAAAAAATAAGCAATTTCTCCACCGCCCCAAAGAAGATTTAAAACAGTAAAGTAAGGGCTATGAAAAACTCACCTTCCGGTTAGTCGATCTGGAAGTGATACGTATAGATAGAATGTACGTCAAATAGTGACTCAGTCAATACCTAAATTATGACAATTCTGAGTTTATATTTGAAAACTTAATGTATATAATGAATTATGCTAATGGGTCTGTTAGGATTAATGTTTTCTTAACTTAGTACCGACAGTACAAAATATTTTTTTAGTTACTGTCAGTTATACTTTAATACCGACAGTACAAAATATTAGTACTGTTAGTTTAGATTAGTACCGTATAGAAAGTTAGTTAGTACCTGTTAGGAGATATTATAAAAGATATTTAAGAATATTTTAGAAAAAGATATGTAAGCCTTTTAGGGTTATCCTTGAATATAAAAGAACCCTAGGCAATAGTTAGACTCATAGGTGATCATGAGAGTTCTAACAAAAGATAATACAGTGAACATATAGTTATCATAAGTAAGCAATACTGTAATCTTCAAGAACACTTTAACAAAAGTTTATTATCTGTTTGTTCATTTGTTTCTTCTTACACCTGTTTAAGATTCCGCATTAAACATATTGTATTCCCCCCCCCCAAAATCCCCCGTTTCCCCCCCCATTTTTCTACATAGTCATTTGTATTATACATCTTGTTTTCATCCTTTATAGGCTGCAAAATTCCAGTCAGTTTTAAACAAGACCTTCAATTTGGTATCAGAGACCTTTGAGAAACTTTGAATAAGACGAACATAATAAAACCAGTTATTTCATCCCAACCAACAAAACTAAACATGTCCTGGAACACAAGATGAAAATCCACCACCACCACCTCCACAACCAACACAACAACAAACACCAACACAACAAACTCCTCATACAGTCTCAAAAAAAAAACCCACATCAGCTTCCAAATCTCAAAAAGGGATGAATATATATATAGGCTATGAAGATGGAACACTATTTGCTCATACAACTATCCAATTTGGGAGGTAATCAAAATGGAAATGGTCCAGTATCATCTCAACTAGATATATCAGGACAAAGTTAAAAATTTGCCACCTAAAACAGGAGAAGAAGTAGTGGCCAGAGAAAGAGAAAGAAAAGCTAGGACCACCTTGCTAATGGCCATTCTAGAAGATCATCTAGCTAAATTCCATAAGATGACTGATGCAAAAGAAATGTGGAATGCCATCAAATCCAGATTTGGTAGAAATGATGAATCCAAAAAGATGTAGAAGTACATCTTGAAGCAACAGTTTGAAGGATTCACTGTATCCAACACAGATGGGATTCACAAAGGCTATGAGAGATTTCAAAGTTTTCTCATCAGCTAGAGAATTCAAGGAGCAGGTGTTCTACTTAATAGCAAATCAAAATTTCTAGATCTCTACTTACCCTCTGTAACAGGTTCCTTAATTATGAGGAAACAAACCAGGTATGGACAGTCTCAGTTTTGAATGACTTTACAACAATCTCAGAGTCTTTGAAAATTGATGTAAAAGGCTCTACTAGCATCATCTCCAATTGCAAAATGTAGCATTCATTTCTGAAAACACCAACAGTACTAATGATGTTAGTACCGCTCATGGTGTTTCCAATACTTCTGGTCATAATTCAAAACTTGAACATACATCATCATATTCCTTGCTTGCAAGCCAATCAAGTTGTCCTCAATTGGATCATGAGGACTTAGACCAAGTTGATGAATATGACCTTAAAGAAATGGACTTAAAATGGCAAGTGGCAATGATCTCCATGAGAATAAAGAAGTTCTACAAGAAGACTGGGTAGAAAAGCTACAGTTTGATGCAAAAGAACCGGTTTTGGTTTTGATAAAAACCAAAGTGGAAATTCTACAACTGCCACAAAACAGGGCATTTTGCAAGAGAGTGTAGAACAAAGGAAGATAATAGAAAGAGAGATGGATGGAATCCTGTAAATAAAGATGGGAGCAGAACTGGAAAGAAAGAAGAGTCTAAAGCAATGGTGACAGTTGATGGAGAAAGTGTTGACTGGACAACTCATTCAGAAAATAATGAAGATTATCATCTGCTACAACACTCAGGATCAAACACCAGGAACTTTCTGTTCAATGAGTGCAAAGAGTCTATGCTAAACGTTACTTTAAAAGACTATAATGAGCCCAGAGAGAGCAACTTAGTGAGTAGCGTAGAAATAAAGGCTTATACTCAGGTCTTAAGAAGTTGAAACACAGTTAGTTGCCCATCAACAAGGTCAACTTTGGTATGAACAAAAAATCAAATTTATGAAAATAGATTTAGATGACAAAACAGATGTTCTTACATACCATAAGAAATTGTTGGCTAAAGCTCAAAAAGAAAAAGATGATTTAGAAGTAATAGTAGACAAATGGAATCATTCTTCAAAAAATCTTGGTAAAATTGTAAATCATCATATGAGTGCCAGGGATAAATTTGGGCTCGGGTATGGTGATTACAGATATAGTGGGAATTTGAGTTATGAAAATGAAGTTTTCCAAAGTGTCTTTAAGAGCAATAAAGGTGATTTTGAAAATCCACCTTTGCAAAAAACATGTGAAATGCAAGCAGTACCCCCACCCATGACAGGAAATTATTTGCCCTCTGGACCTGATATTGAAATAGATGACTCACAATATACATATGGTCCAGAAAAGACTCAACCAAGTGAATCTGAATCCCAAACAACTGAACTTGATACCTGTAACTCTAACATTAGTACAGAACCTTCTGAATTAGTGTCTGAACCAGTTGTCAATGAATCAATATAAACCAACTAAGTAAGGTCTTATAAGCTTCCTAATAATTTGAGGAGTATGAATCAGATAGTGATGATGAGAGTGTGTATGTACAAACTAAAGGACTTGACACACCTAGTTTTGCTAACAAGCAAGTAAAAACTCCTAGGGAAAATGTTAAGAATCAGTCTACACATAGTCAAAAACCTAAGGTTAACAACAAAGAGTTGGGGCATAGGTTTACTGAGAGGGCATGTTTTGTGTGTGGTAGTATTAGTCATTTAATAAGAGATTGTGATTATCATGTAAAATTGGCTAAACAAGTTGAACTAAACAAACAAAATATGTCTAAGGGTAATGATACAAGGGTGAGGAAACCAACATGGAACAATGTTCAAAGGGTAAATAAACAAAATCAAACTTGTTCCAAGAAACCCCTAAACCATTATTCTCCACCTTTCTACCTTTTGTTCATTCTGAAGCAGTTTGAATGTCGGGTATACGTTTGTGAACTTTGCGACTTCTGAAGCAGTTTGGAAATCTCATGTTTGCATTACCAGAAAGAGTTGGCCGTTGTTCAAGAGTAAGAAGATTGCTCAAGTTGTTTGTGCTTGTATTAAGAGTAAGAATTCTCTTGTGAAGCATTTTGAAGACATGAGATTATATAGACCATTCAAAGAGTATTTGCAGGTGTGGTTCAACCCACCAAAAGATTTGTCTATGTCATGTTTAACAACAAAGGGGATGCATAACAATGGAACATTGTGTGCAAGGTAAATTGGTGAGTATGGTTATTATCAAGGGAAGAATGCATCTTAAAGCAAGCAATTTCAGATTAGAGATTTAGTATGCTTTTAAACTAACCCTAGAAGTAGTACTACTATTAGTAGAAATATTAGCAATTAGTTGTATAGTTTGGATGAATTTTTTTTTTGGTATGTGGATACATATTAGCTAGAAATGATGCTTGTCAAACGCCTTAAGAAGATTTAGAGAGTCACTAAGAAGAGTTACGGATGGTCCTGAAGCATTCTTGATACTTACATTGTTCATTCTTTGTTTGGACAAAGTTAGTACCGACAGTGCAAAGTTAGTACCGCTAGGCAAAGTTTGTACCGCTAAAGAAACGTTGGAGAAATATACCGCCAAGCGTACAAAGTGTAAATTGGAACGTTTTCTTTAAAATTAGGTCTCAGAAACCTATAAGAATCCATCTCAATTGCACACTTACTCAAGCAATCTCTCTAACTGACATTCTACATTCCAAGCCCTAATCTCTCTTACCGACGATCTCTCTCTTCTAAGCAATAATGGCTGCTCTTGAGTCCTGTCCTAAGCACAACATGATCGCATACTTGGAAAAGACTGAAGGGAATGTTGAGTTTCATGAAGTCATTGATTTTCTTCAGAGAAGTTATATTTATCATGCGTTCACTGTAAGTCCTGTAGTTTCGACCACATTCGTTGAACAGTTTTGGACGTCTGCTAAGTCCAAAACAATCAACAATGTAAGGCACAAAATCTGCCAAATATACTGGCAATGTGTTTTTATCTCTGAGGCATCAATCCGAACTGATTCTTATTTTTGATGATGCTGATGGGATAGACGTCAATACAAATAAGCATCTTAAATGCTATCAGCTTATGTGATATGAAGGGGATTTAACTGGTTAACAGATTAATAAAGCTTTGTTTTCACCCCAATAAGGTTTTTATTTCACACAATTAATCATTTGTTTAAGTTCCAAAAGTACAATATTGGATCAAGAATTCCGACAAATATTTAACCACAACTGTAATTTGGTTAACAACTAATCAAAAGTATAAATTTTTACCAAATTCATTTTTGGATGTAATGCTTAGACATCTAGAGGCTAAGAAGAAGTTTGAAATGTACCTGCGTTTTATTTCTATATTTTATGGTGACAATTAAGCAAATATATCTGTAACCTTTAGATCACGTTTCCTGTAAATAGTTTTAACTAGTAAAGTTTTTTTCTTTATGATTAAGAGGCAAAACATTTCTCAGGCAAAGTTACACTTTGTTGATACTATGTTGAGTCCTACACTCAGGATGAGGGTGCTTCTCAGAGAGACTATCTATTGAACAACCCCAAAAAAAATCACCCTCATCCTACTCTCACTGGTGAAGTCCAATGATTCACTCCTGGCTTCATCATCTGCCCACCAAGTGAGGTAACCTTTTTGAGCAACACCCGGAACCCAATCCCCAGTCCTTCCCAAGACCTTGCCCCAGACCTTCCCCCACTCCTATTATTCCTGATTCAATCCTAGAACCTACTGGTGAGAATCTTGGAGATCATTCATCCAATGATACATCCCTTTCAGGGAATGAGGATGACATGACTCTCCAAAATGTCTATGATCTTTGTATTTCTTTATGTAAACAGGTTTCAGTTCAAGCCAAGGAAATTAAACTCTTGAAGGCTAAGATCAAAAAGCTCAAGAAGCAAGCTAGACCTGTCATCAAACATCATAAAGAATATCTGAAGATTATCTCATTGCAACAAAGATTCCCAAAGAAAAGCTTCTCCAAGAAACAAAGGGTTCACTGAAAGACTGTATCCAAACAAGGGAGGAAGAAAGGAAAAGGAGAATCAGAAGTTCACATAGATCCTCTGTTTGATGTAATGCCTGAAGATAAAATTGATCAAATGGAAATAGAAAATGCTCAAAGTGAAGGGAGGACAAGAGAAATGGTGGATGAAGTCAAGGATTTTGATGAAGATAGACTTAGTACTGAAGATGGATTTAGTACTATCAAGGAAGGAGTTAGTACCGACTTTGAAAAAGTTAGTACTGACAGTCAAAAAGTTAGTACTGACGGATCCAAAGTTAGTACTGATGAGCAAAGAGAAGGTACTGAAGAAAAAGTTGAAAGTACTGCTGGGCAAATAGAAGGTACTGAAGATCAATCTAAGGAAGAAATTGCTTCTCAAACATCCACTCAATCACCCTCTTCTATGACATTTGGTAATAATGAAACAATTGCTACACTTCTCCTCAACATGAGTAAAGCCAAAGCTGCTTCTAAAGAAAAAGAGAAAGGTGTAGAGTTGAAGGATGTTGAAGACATTGATAGACCTAGGCCTACTTCTACAAGATCACTTCTCACATTAAAACCTCTTCCAAAGATTGATCCAAAAGACAAAGGGAAGAAGAAGATTGAAGAGGAAGATGAATCTGAGAGTGAAGATGCTGATATTCCGTCAAGCGTGCGAAGAAATTCAAACAACTTGAGAGTGATATAAGAGATTGGCTAGGAAAATTCAAGAAGATTGGGAAGCCGAAGAAGAAAGAAATAAGATTGCTGAAGAAAAAGCAACAAATGAAGCTCTCATTAAAAACTTTGATGATATAAAGGCAAGAATTGAGGCAGACAGAATTCTTGCTGAGAAGCTTCAAGAGCAAGAAAGAGAGCAGTTCACAATAGAAGAAAGAGCAAAGTTCCTTCATGATACAATTGCTGCTCAGAGAAAATTCCTTGCTAGACAAAGATCAAAGGCAATCAGAAACAGACCTCCAACCAACAATCAATTAAGAAATCAAATGATGACCTACTTAAAGTATGTGGGGAACTTCAAACATTCTGAGTTGAAGAGTAAGAAGTTTGAAGACATACAAGCAATGTATGAAAAGATAAAAAGGTCAGATGAAGATTCATATGCTATTGATTCTGTTATGAAGATGATAGACTGATCACAAAAATGAATAAGAAAGATTCCTCCAAAGAAGAAGAGATCAAGCAGGAATCTAAAGAAGAAGTCAAGGAAGAGGATAAAGGAGAAGAGAATACAAGAAAGAGAAAGCACGGTACAAGGAAAAAGATGAAGTCAAGAAAAAGAAGATTCAAACAAGATACTTCTCAAGATGACCCATCTGACACTGAGAAAGAGAATGATGAGCTGAGATTGTGCTTGACAATAGCTCCAGATGAGGACAAGGAAGTAGACTATGAAATACTTGACAAGAAGTATCCAATCATTGACTGGAAGACTGAGAATCTTGGAACCAAACCACAGTTTGATGAATCTACAAGATCAGAAGAGATTAATATGAATGTGGTAACAAGAAGTAATGGTCAAAAGAGATCCTTCAGCACATTGATAATAAGTGCTTTTCAGTGATTGACCAGAGAAGACTAGATGCTATATATAAACTTGTGATGACTATATATCCAAAGATAGTCCTAAAGGTTTTGATAAAGTTCTTTGGGGAGATTTGATAGTGATGTTCAATCCAGATGAACAAGATGAGTTTTGGAACTCACAACATGAATGGAAAGTAATCAGTTGGAAGCTGCATAGTTTCCACAAGGGGTAAACACCTGATGACTAGATAAAGGATAAGTCATTCACATGCTAATAGAGAAGAAGTATCATTTGAAAAAGGAAATAGTGGTGCAAATGCTAAAGCTAAAATTGGAGTCTGAAGAAGAAAGTACTATGGCATTGGAATTGATACGATTTATCAAGAAGGTACTTGCTGATTTAGAATCTAAAGAATAAGTCTGATAATAAGTAAATAAGGGAAGAGATGTTGCTAACCACCACACAACAAATGTTTATCAATTTCACCATGCTTAACAGCATAAGAATTGGCTAGTCCAAAAGCAAAGCAGCTTGAGTAAAGACTTCTCAATATCCTGTTATGGTTTACAATATTACCAAAATTGTAGGCGCTCAACTCACCTTGCTTCTGTGGTGAAGATTGGCTAGTCCAAGATCAACAGTTCTGGTAAAGACTACTCAAATCTGTTTTGATAGCAGATAGTTTTGCTAAAAACTATATGGTTTATCAATCACCATGTTATGACAATGAAGCATTGCTAGTCCAAACACAAACGGTATTTGGTAAAGACAAATCAATCGTTTGATGGTTTGACAGTTTTACCAAAAACTGAATGGTAATAAACTCCCATATTCTTAGATGAAAGTTATCTATCCAAGCAAACGGCCTACTGGGTAAAGGAACATCAATCGTTAATGGCTGGTAGTTTGCCAAAAACTACAAAGCCAACTTAGTTGGATTGCAGGTGAAAGATGTTGCTGAGTAGCTGAAAAGATGTTGCTGATTGGCCTGAAAAAGACAAGGATTGCTGCTCAAGAAGGATAGAGTGTACAAGATTAAGAAATGATAAAGAATGTTTGGATACTCCGCAGTGCATTAAACTAAGCTTAAGGATTGAAGAAGCACATGAAGATAAAATAGTTTAACATTCAAGTTACAAGGGAGGATGTTAGGATTAATGTTTTCTTAACTTAGTACCGACAGTACAAATAGTTAGTACTGGTCCCAATATACTTAGTAACACTCCGACAGTACAAAAATAGTTTAGTACTGTAGTATAGTTAGGTACCCGTTAGTAGAAAGTTAGTTAGTACCGTTGAGAAGATATTTAAAAGATATTTATGAGATATTTTAGAAAAAGATATGTAAGCCTTTTAGGGTTATCCTTGATATATAAAAGGAACCCTAGGCATAGTTAGACTCATAGGTGATCATAGAGTTCTACAAAAGATAATACAGAACATATAGTTATCATAGTTAGCAATCTGTAATCTTCAAGAACACTTTACAACGTATTATCGGTGGTTTGTTTCATATGTTCTTCTTAGTACTGATGTTGTTTTTTTTTTTTTTTTTTTTCTTTTTTTTTTTTTTTTTTTTTTTTTTTTTTTTTTTTTTTTTTTTTTGTTTTTTTTTTTTTTTTTTTTAAGATTCCGCATTAACATATTGTATTCATAGTCATTGTTTCTACATAGTCATTTGTATTTATACATCTTGGCTATCATTCTTTATAGGCTGCAAAGATCCATTCAGTTTAACAAGGACCTTCAGGGTCAAAAAGGACACTTGTCGTTCATCATTTTACATTTTCAAAATGTTGATTAAAACCCTTGGCTCTAAGGACGATTCATGACCTCTCAACTATAATTCGATGCACTAAGATTATACGTAGTAACTTATATTTAGCTACCATTGGGGTCTTGTCTATACTATGGTCATTTTAGTAACTTTGTAACTTCGCTAATTCTTATATTTCTCGGGTCGTTCTCTTTGGTTAAATGATTTATAAAATAATTTATTTATACTCTGAGTCTAAAATAACCAGTTTTAATTTCTCTACACTTAGTAAATTACAACACTAACCCCTTTAGTTTCCATATTATCTTATGAACTTCACTGATCATTTAGAATGGCATTTATAATCCAGAGGCCATGTAGTATCGTTTGAGAAGTCAGGGCACTTTAAATCGTAAACCCAACAAACTCATCAAAACAAATACCCAAATGGAACCCCTCACATGAAATTCCCTAGTAACGTAATACGATAATATATAAGTTTTATCAAAGCTAGTCACTGATAAATTACGTTAAATATATAACGTAATTAATTTATAATGCGTCGATCGATGATTAATAACGATAAATGTGTCAGGTTTTAATAAAATTGAGTGTTATAATATTAATATATATTTTTATAATTTATATAAAAATATTACTGTATATTTTATATTTGTAAGTTTGCAAAAATAGCAATATATACCCTTGATTTATAAACTTTTACAAATTTAGTCCTTTATATATAAAGAATATATAATTTAATCCTTTAACTTTAGAACTTGGCAAAATAGCCCCTTGTAGTTATAACTTTAGGAAAATGATATTTTCATCCCCTCTAATTATAAATTTCAGAAAGTTACGATATATACCCCTATGCATGAAAACATTTGCAAATCAAGTCCAAAATTCATAATTTGATATTTTTGAAATCCAAAAGAGTTTTGTAGGTCATGGCTTATTAGAATAAGATAAAATAAGATGTTCTAATGTAACAAAAGTTTAGAAAAAGTATTCGTATAGCTAGAAAGCAAAATAGGTCCATTTTTAGGGTTTTAATTAACAACTTATGGATTTTGAGGATCAAGGCTTTAACAGGGTTCATGATAAGAACATAGGAGTCTTAATGAATATCCTAAAACAATTAATGACATTTGACCAAGAATAAGCTTACTTGAGCTAGAAAGGGGTCGAAATGGTGTTTTTTGGTTCGTACACCTAGAAATGACTTCAATGGCTTCTTCCTTATTTATTCTTGGCTTCAAACTAATCTTGGGGCTTCTATGGATCCTCCTTGGTCTGGTTTAGAACTCCATTTGTGTTTGTGATGAATATTTGAGGTGTGTTTGAAAGAGTGTGTATGTTTTGGCTTATAGCTTGGTGCCCAAGTTTAGGGTTTTAATTAGTGTCAAGGATACCTTAGGTGATTCATGGCAGCTATAGTGATGAGTATTACAAGCTAGGAGAGTAGGATTGAATGGTGGAAGGTGTACAAGGGTGCGAATGGACATGGGATGACAAGGAGGTGACAAGACTAACTTGGTGGCTAAGGGTGGTGATGAAGGTGCTTGCTAGGCTGCTTGGGGTGGTAGTAGGTTAGTCATAGAGGTGCTTGAGGTGTTAGGGTGCTAGCTTAGGTGTAAATGGATTAAAAATGAAAGAAAAGGGTGTCAGGTTGGTTTTGGTCTTGGGTTAGGGTTTTTGGTTTGAATTTGAATTAGGGTTAGGGTTTAGGATAACTTAAGGTTTAGGATTAAGGTTTAGGATTAAGATTAGGGTTTAGGATTAAGGTTTAGGGTTTTAGATTAAGGTTTAGGATCAAGGTTTAGGTTTAAGATGAAATTAGGGTTTAGGGTTTTAGATTAGGGTTTTAAGATGAATTAAGGTTTAGGTTTAGAAGTTTGCATAAGCGTTTGTATGTTATGTTTAAAAAGGTGGTAAGTAAACTAGAATGAAATTGGAGGAAAATGACAAAGTTTGAATTGTGCTTCATGGATTTTTATACATTGAGCTTAAACGACTTTATATTGACTTGGAGGGAAGTAATAATTCAAATTGTGGCCATATAACACTTTACACATGGCTTGAAGGTTGCAAAACATTCATTTATTTGTGTTTATATAGTGTAGGGTTTTGATATAAACTTTAACGTTATAATGTTTATTTTGACATAAACGTTGTAAAAGGTACTTAAATGGATAATGTCTTGGTAAAAATGATATTAAGATATAACTGACATATTAGGATGTTTACAGATATAAATATAGATAGAAATGGCAAGGTAGTTGCGTGACTCGTATTACCTCTAGAGATGCAAGTTACGTTGCATAATAAGATAAAAGCAAAAATGTTCCCTGTTTAAAAGTGTATATAAATAATGGATATTATATGTGCAGCTATTTTAAATAGATGGATAATATACATTATAAAATTAACGGGTTGTTATAGGAAGCAATTTCAAAAGCTTCTCCTTAACCAGAAGGTGTATGGGATTTACTTTAGTTCAGCCTAATACAGTATATCTTCCCCTATAAGGTACTACAAAGATGATTCATGTTGGAGTACAGACTTGAAGTCAAAGACCACAGAAGATATATGAACTCTTAAGAGGTAAGAAACCTACTCTTGATTATTTCAAAGTGTTTGGAAGCAAGTGCTTAATTCTAAACACCAAAGATTACCTCACCAAGTTTGACCAAAATTCATATGAAGGTGTCATCCTAGGTTATTATCAAAATAGTAAATCCTAAACAAACACACCATGAAAATTGAAGAATCACTCAACGTGACATTCGATTAAACTCCTCCACTCTCTAAGACATCACCCTTGGTGAATTATGACTTAGATGAAGAACAAGCAATTACGGTTACCGAAAAGAAAAACTTAAAAAATGACATTGAGGATGAAACTTTAGAAATTGACGAAGTAGTCAATATTAAGGAATCTAGGAATCATCCATTAGAAAATGTCATAGGAAATCTTAACCAAAGAACTCTTAGGTCACAAGCCCAGAACCAAAGTAACTTCTTTTGTTTTATATCAACTATAGAACCTAAGAATGTGAATGAAGCCAAAAAGGATAAAAGTTGGATAATCGTTATGCAAGAAGAATTAAATCAATTCGTTGCAAACGATGTTTAGGAGTTAGTACCACAACCTAAAAATATGACAATCATAGGAACTAACTGGGTATTTAGAAATAAATTAGACGAGAACGGTGTTTTTTCTCGAAATAAGGCTAAGTTAGTCGCCGAAGGTTATAATCAACAAGAGGCATCGATTATGATGAAACTTATGCCCCAGTTGCTAGATTAGAGTCTATTAGAATATTATTAGCTTATGCTTACGCCTTAGATTGTAAGGTATTCCAAATGGACTTAAAAAGTGCATTCCTGAACGGTTTCATCAATGAGGAGGTATACGTGGCACAACCTCCAGGATTTATTGACTTCAAAAAACCGGATCATGTTTATAAACTCAAGAAAGCTTTGCATGGTCTTAAACAAGCTCCTAAAGCTTGGTATGATAGATTAAAAGCTTTTCTTATTAAACATGAATATAACATGGGAATGGTAGATAACACGCTTTTTACAAAGAAGAAAAGTTCAAATTTCATCATCGTTCATATATATGTCGATGACATTATATTCGGTTTGACTTGTCAAGACATGTGTGATGACTTTGCCAAAATCATGCATGACGAGTTCGAGATGAGCATGATGGGTGAACTTAACTTCTTCCTTGGATTACAAATAAAACAAATGGAAGATGGAATTTTCTTTAATCAATCTAAATATATTAAATAAATGCTTAAAAAATTTGGCTTAGAAGATTCTAAACCAATGAAAACCCCCATGTCCTCAGATGCTAAACTCATGAAAGATGAAGAGTGTGAGTCAGTAGATAGTACCAAGTATCAAGGCCCGATAGCATGTTTAGTGTCTGCCTTTGTGTACGCTTCGAAGAGGATCCCAATACCTCTCATCTTGAAATGGTTAAGCATATCTTCAGATACATTAAAGGCACTATGCACTTAGGATTATGGTCTCCTAAGGGGACTGGCATAGAAACCGTAGTATATGCCGACTCTGATCATGCGGGAGATTATGTGGACTGAAAGAGCACTAGCGGTATTTTTAAGTTCGTAGGATGTTATCTAACATTGTGGTTCTCGAAGAAACAAACTGCTCTTGCTATATCCACTACCGAAGCCGAATACGTAAGCACCGAAAAGGCATGTCAATAAGCACTATGGATGAAATAAGCTCTTACCGAATACGACATTTAACTCGACGATGTCCTGGTCATGTGCGACAATAAAGGCGCGATTGACCTTAGCAAAAACCCGATGCAACACTCGCGGACTAAACACATCGGAATTCGTCACCACTTTCTTCGAGAAAATGTCTAGAAAGGATATATCTCTATCGAAAAAGTCTCGTCCATCGACAATATCGCCAACATTCTCACTAAATCCCTTAAATGTGAATCGTTTAACTATCTTCGTCTTGGTTTGGGAATGCTGGAACACATTCCATAAATCGTTCTTCTTTTCTTCTAGTGTCGATTCTAGTCCGTGTTCCATTCCATGTCGTGATAACTTAATTACTTCATCCAAAGTATTTTAAGCATTTTTAATTTGCAAAATGCAAATTAAAACGTTACTCATTTTGTAATTTTTTGTCAAAATTCGAGTATAAAACCCTCTGGTAAGGGCGGCCCCCATATCTAGAGCGCCCCTTGATTTAATCAGGCGGCCCCCATATCGTTATGGGACCGCTACCAGATGAGATTTATGTCTGTCATCTCATTTTTGTTAAAATCAAAAACAAACACCCCCTTCTTTCTAAGTGCAGCGACAAAAACCTCCATAAACCCATCAAAACTCAAAAGTGGCTTAATTAACTCAAATTGAAGATCAAATAAACACCAATAATCATTCCTAACATCATTAAGATTGTCAATTGTAAGTCATTTCATCTATTTTTTTCAATTCGTGTCTAGGGTTCATGTTGAACAAAAATTCAAAATTGGGGATTTTTTATTTTTCTTTAAGTTATATGCAATTAGGTCTATAATAACACAATGTATAACTAATATGCTTTATGTAGACATAGGATTTGCATAATTGAGTGTGTTTGTCAAAAAATTTGATATGAACAAAAACCCTAATTTTCTTTTGAAATTACTCACGTTCGGAACACCATAAAAATGTTTTAATGCTTTGCTAACACACTCTAAAAACGTTTTTGCATTCTTGCATAATGATCTCATGAACATCATTCGAAATATTTAATCAATGAATATTTTTGACATTTTTGGATGAGCAAAATTGAATTAAAGAGTGTAGGAACTAATAATCACTTCACTTAACCATTGTAGATTAAATATAAAAGAGGAAGAAATAAGATGAGATGTAGAGAGAGAAAGTAGAGAGAAGGGGGAGAGAAAGAAAGAAAGATAGGATTACACTATAAGAAAAGAGAGAACAACCAACCCTTCTCCATGTGCGGAGAAGGGTATTTATAGGTCTAGGTCCTTTGTTAGATGCCTAGCCTTTCCTACACAGGCCAAGCTCTGGTTTTGCTTGGGCTTAAGCCCGCAACACGTACAATATTAGATTACATATCGAGCCCAGTTTCCTTTCTAGCCTATTACAACGTATATTCAAGTAAAGACCAAAGCTTCCGCATTGAGTGACCAAGCTTCGTTGTTCGACTTAATATTTTGAGACTAACAATCTCCCCCAAAGCAAGGTATTTGAATCCTTCTACCTTGGGCTTCTTGAAATTGCTTTAACATTGATTTCTTGAGTCTTAGACTTGGTCTTTATCTTTGTTGTAAGCTTGTTCCTTCATGCTTTGTGATCTTTTATCTTGAGCCTTTTCTTTTTGATTTGACTTTAGTTTCGAGATCTCTAAATCTTTATCCTTAAGATCTTTGTAGTCTTTGCCATCTTGCGATCTTGTGACTTGACCAACATGCTCATACTATGTATCATCTTAAAAGCATACTAACAATCTCCTTTGAAAATATTTGTCTTGGTAATATTGATATCTTTAGGAAGATCTTGAATATCATAGTTTGCGGAAGTCTTTGTATTTAATTCTTGAGCTTTCTTGGTTCTTGAATCTTAATTCTTATAGTATATCTTTGGAGCTTGAGTATAAGCATGCAATAATGAATCCGAATTAGCTGGGATGAGGCCGCAACACAATCGTTTGTACCTTCATTTTAATGTTAGTCATAAACAGCAGATATGGACGAATATGGCTTTGTCATTCGTCTAAGTATGGTTGCTTTAATCTTCGGTTCCGTGAGGACCAACCTGTGATTCAGTAGATTTAATTTAACAGAATCTCCTTGACAGAGTCTCCAGCTTAAAGCGTAAGATCCTCTAACACAGATGTATTAGATTCACCATGCTTGCTTGTTCTTAATATCGGAACGTCTCAAAGCAGACAATACGATATAAGTGAATAGGATAGATACTATCTTTCTAATTAAGTCATCAATTCATTTACTAGACCAAAATCGATATCCAGTTATCACAAGTTTGATTCATATAGAATCTCGCAAGTCACCTACCGTAATGCTGTTTGATGATGACGCTGGAAGGATTTCCATCGCCATTGTGAATACTAAATAGTATCACTCAGATGTTCTGGCATAATTACAAGGATAATGCATGGGACTCTTGTTAACAGCTTGTGAACTTGATGATGTTCAACAAGTGTTTGTCATGGAATGTGTCCTAATGACATTAATTTATTGATCTCTTAGCTCTAGACTCAATTTGTGCGTTTTGGTTTTAGTAATCGGAGGCTGGAGCAGACTGTCACATATTCAATATCAACTAATCTCGGAATGAGAAAGCTAATAGATAACGTGTGTATCTCCGTGACAAATGAGACAAGTATCTTTTGAGAGATACTTGAATGGTTGTGAAGCGTTGTGTAGTGCATCACTGGGTCCATGATGTCTGATGTGTATTTTCTTTTAATTAATTATTTACCATATTTTAAATTTATAAAACTTGTTTCCCCTTACACTTCCATGTTTAGTGTAGTTTTGGTAAATCTGAGGTCGTCCCAAGCTAAAGGGCGGTTTAAATCTGAGTTTAAATGGTTTTCACGTTTTTAAAGTTGTTTTAGAAGATTAATTTGTAAGAGAATAAATGAGAGGAATTAAAATGGATTTTATCAATCAATGGAAGTGGTAGTGGAAAACTGGTAAGAAGATGAACCCATTTAACTAATTAAATTTCCTAAGTTTAATTATCTTGATCTCAAGTGTAATGTCTAATTCTTGTTTTATTAGTGGTTTCTAAAGTCGACAAACCTGAATAGATATATTTAATTTGTCCTATAATTCCTACGATCTTGAATCCCCTGAAAGTCACGAAGGTAGGACAACCAGGTCATAGTGATTAATCCCAACTATCCCACGAACTAGTCTAATAACCTATACAGATTATTAACCCTCTTTGTAAGAGTTCTTGTGCTTTTTAAGTATATTAAATAATAGAGGCGGTAACCTTGATAGTTCCTACACTAGGGTTAGGATGATCAACCTCATTTAGTACCCTGCTAATCCCATGTTTAAGTGGTAATCTAATAACAGGATTAACATAATCTAAACCACCCGTAATACTACCAAACCCAGGGGTACACGATAATCAAAGGATATCCAATAAAACAATTACCAAATAAAGAGATCAAAATAAATAACCAAAGAATAATTAATAAATTAAATGACAAGAACAAAATTAAACATAATAAATATCAAGCATCAACAAATTAATCCGAGATCGAGTAAATCATTAAAAATAATTGATTGAAATCACACTGTAATTGTTGAGGAATCATGTACAAATCATGCTGAAATAATGCTCCCGATCTTCTAGTTGAATCATGTGGCGAACCCCAAATAGGTTCGCCCTATACCCGAATCAAGCAACCTAGTTGGCTGCTTCTCTTTTCTTCTCCTCGGCGTGCGCACAGAAAGAAAGAATACCAAAGAATCAGTGAATACCCATCTTGTCTCTTGTGTAGTATTTATATACTACAATATAAGTTTCAGATATTGACATCTTGGGTCCCTCAACATTGTAATGTTATACGAAATATTATATCTTTTGCACAAGTTAACTCCCAGTAGTGAGTCATCATTACGGTGTAACCGTACTAACATGGCTACGCCGTAAAACTTCTAACATGGCATTCCATCTTGTAGTGTAAAAATATGTTACGACGTAATTATATCACCCAGTTACACCGTAACCTTTAGTCAGCAATATAATCTTTTCCATAATAATTGATTATGGCATAACTTTTGCGGGACATTACGCCGTAATGCCAGTCAGCACCAAATCTTCGTAATAAATAACTGATTACGGCGTGACTCCTGCGGGACGTTACACCGTAATGTCTTCTAAGCTTCCAATATCGATATCATTAGTCTTTAAAAATATAGTACCGCTACTAAATAATATAGTAGTGGTACTATTATTCATTAGGTTCCTAGGCTACATCCTGTAGAATTTTAGTAGCCTTTCTTTGAATTTTAGTTCCTCTACTAAATAAATTAGTATTGGTACTATTTTTGCTCATATTTCACCATTTTCCGTTCGAATGCCTTTAATTACCTGAATTCGTAAAATAAATGAATTAAGTAACGAATTCATATAAAATTGATATAAATCAAGGCAATAAATGCGGGAATTTGATATGAAAAAGTATTAAATATTTGATGTTATCAAATATCCCTCCACTTGACTTCTACTTGCCCTCAAGTAGACTTGTCAAAATAATTCATAAAAAGATTTCCCCAATTTAACTTGGAGAAATGAATCTATAAAATACTTATGCTAGAAAACATCAAAGTCGAACACCTCATGAAAAGGGGATCAAAATCACTCAACTCTCAAATCAGACTAAGTGTTTCATTTTTGGGGTGATCGCTCAACTGCACAATCATAGCATGTATTCTATCATAAGCTTGGAAAGTACACAAATCTGCACCAGTTAGAGTTAGGGTCTAAATAATTCTTAAAGGCAACATGGGTGATACACACAGGCTTAATGGGTGATATAAAGGATAAGGATAGACATAGGATATATATTTAATTGGTGTTAAGATAAAAACACAAAACAAATAGTCCTATATAATCTAAGGTATCCATAACTGGCTACTGTCTATCCATAGTCCAAGTCTTCAAGTGCGAAAATCTGATCATATCATCATAATGGGTTAGCTAATAATGAGATATTGCGGAGCATGCTAACCTATTCTTCACAAGGTGGCTTATAGTTGCAC
Organism: Tanacetum coccineum; assembly: GCA_026074375.1. NCBI lineage: Eukaryota > Viridiplantae > Streptophyta > Magnoliopsida > Asterales > Asteraceae > Tanacetum > Tanacetum coccineum. Next base: position 86,507 of record BQNB010009089.1, read on the forward strand.
CACCTTAATACATCGAATGGCTTATAGTTGCACCATCCCCAAAATCACTAGGTGGCTTATAGTTGCACCACATTTTTGTTTAGTTGGTTTTATAACACGTAACCAACATCAAGAGTTATATCACTAGGTGGCTTATAGTTGCACCACCTTTTTTCTTCTTTTTTTACAATACTCCTGTATATATAACATATCCCCCTACTAGAGATAAACAGTATCTAAAGTGATAATACTGGGGGGTCTTCCATGATCAAGATAATATATCATCAAGGTAAGTGTCAATCTTCAAACCATTTTCCAAAACCATAGACTTAGGTAGCCAGAAATTTCAACACAAAGATAAATATGGACTACAAGGTTGGCTAAGGCAAAATGGTGTAACGAAACATATAATATGGGTGAAAACAAAAATTGGCTCAATGAGGGTGATCTAGGGGTATCTTGCACTAATAATGAGAGAAACAAAAGGATTTTAACACGGGAGGTCGACAAGTTAGTCTAACAAGTCGATAAACACACACATATGGGCTATTTGGCTGAATTCCTAAATGTTGCCTTCTCGAACCATCTATTCTTGCTAATCAATTAGGTCTCGAAATGATGTACATGCCAAGTTTTATAGTCTACAATACTACCGGCCTACTCAATATTTTGGTGGATTTTTTTATAATGAGATGAAAACAGAACATTAGGCTTAAACTTCACCAAGTAATAATAAAGGGTAATGTGCATTCAGTAAAGATTAATTCTAGTTTAGTAAGAAACATATGTCAAATTTTTTAAAATTTGCATTATTTTTCAAAGAAAACTAGAAAATTGAATGTAAGAATAGGTAAGTGATAATTCTACTCTCATCCCCCACTTGTTTTGTACAATGTCCCTATTGTACATAAAAGAATTGAAATTTAAAGATAAAAGTAGAATTAAAATGGAAGACTCCCATAGATTTGCTTTGTATGATGAAGAGACAACATGCTCCAAGTCTGTTTCCTCGAGCAACATCCCTTTCTCCAATAACTCATCATCATTGTATAGCATCCAACTAGACCGGTTTGGGATGCTTCCGTTCAGCTTAATTAGAATCATTGCACCAATCCATGTGCATTACCTGTATAGCTGCAAGAAAGACTAATACAGAAAGCATAAATCCGGATAAAAGCATAATAGCACGAAATATACATAATAATAATACAAGAAATACAATCCAAACTCACTTTCATAGGAATCACGGTTTCATTTAGCATATGCAACAAGCCTTTTAAACCACTTAGTGGCCCAAGTGGACGAGTGAAGTCTCGTGATGGTTTCCAAAGAACGTACCCACA
>BQNB010009090.1:2171-29671 GCA_026074375.1 Tanacetum coccineum
TATATATATATATATATTTGGCTTGGAGTGTTAAATAGGTCACACAGGTTGAATAGGTTAAATGATTTCGGGTTGACTCATTTAACCTGTTTTATATACAAAAGTTGGCAAATCAAACAAACTTTTCTACAAAAAATATTACGCTTTTCGATGCCGTTGTCCAATCAACTCTATGGATCCTTTGGCGATTTCATAACGAGTCTAAGTTTAACTTAAAACGTTCAAATCAAAGCCTCATTCTCAACTACATCAAGCTTTTTACATATACATGGACTTCAAATAGATGTAGGTAAGCCACGATTAGTTGGATATAATGGTATTGTAATCGTTGTAAAGCTTTGTTAAGCCCGTAGCTCCTGGCTAGGGTCTTTTTTAATAAAATGCCGTTAAAAAAAATACAAAAGTTGGCACATTACACGGGTTAAACAAATAAGTTTGCGGGTCAACTCGTTTAACCCATTCAACCCGTATAACAAAATATAAATATATTTTTATTTAAGAAAAAAATCTTCAACGAGTTGGCGGGTAGACACGCTTAATTTATTCCTAACCCGAACCTTACGTATTAATAGATGGGTAGATGAGGCGACCCAAACCCGACCCGAAATTTATTTAGACTCAACCCAAATCTATTAATTTGCGTGTCGAGTCTAAAATTGCCATCCTTATAAAGTTTTTTTGTGTTTGAAGTTGTAAATAAAATTGATAATATGAAGTGGGGACGATGAGAAAGAAAGAAAGTGGTAGGAAATTGTGTGGGAAATCAATGAAGATATTGAGAGTCAAATATGGCGAACAAATTTCATTGTTTTCTCTCTTTGGATTTTTATATAATTTCTATTATAGAAAGAGTATTAGATACAAGAAAAATATAGTGTATGAGGGGTCAGCACAAGTTGGAGTACATGCCACGATAATTCACCACCGTCGCATCTATTGGAATTTTCTTTATTTTACTTTTTACATAATAACAGTTTTACCTTTAATTAATTAATGTAAAAAAATTAATGTTTATAATAATAATCTCGAGGAGAGTTATATTGAATACCAAAAAAAGGTTGGATACTAGGGGACTCATCCACACCATCCATCTAAAAAAAAATCAATGGTTGTGATTAAAAGTATTTAATTATTTCACCAATTTTTTAAAATTTAAATATCTTCTAAACCGTTAATCGTTAAGTAAAAAAAAATATACCATCACGACGAGCATTTAATTATCTTTCAATAGATATCCACTTTGATATACTTTCGACAAAAAAAAAATTTACGTTTTTTTTACGTCCTTTTCATCTTTTTTCCACGTTTTTTTCAGATTTTTTCAGATTTTTCACGTTTTTTTTACTTTTTTTCGAGAAAATTTCAGATTTTTCACCTTTTTTTTTCGTTTTTCACGTTTTTTCGAGAATTTTTCGTTTTTTCCGTTTTTCACGTTGTTTTCTCGTTTTTTTTCCGTTGTTGAAATTTGCATTAAAAATCATATATGATATAACACTAATATCATATATGATTTAACACTAAAATTAAATATCATATATGACATAACACTAATATCATATATGACATAACACAATCATATATGATTTAACACTAACATCATATATGATTTAACAGTAAATCTAAATATCATATATGATTCTCATGCAAGTTTCAATGAGAAAAAGTCGAAAAAAATGTGAAAAAAACGGAATTTTTTTTTTGTCGAAAGTATATCAAAGTGAGAAAACGTGAAAAAAACGTGGAAAAAAGTGAAAAAACCGTGAAAAAATGTGAAAAAAACGTGAAAAAAATGAAAAAAAGTGAAAAAAAACTTGAAATTTTTTTTTGTCGAAAGTATATCAAAGTGGATATCTATAGAAAGATAATTAAATGCTCATCGTGATGGTATATTTTTTTTCGCTTGACGATTAACGGTTTGAGAGATATTAAGATTTGAAAAAAAAGGTTGAAAATAATTTTTGGTTTAATCTTATCCATTAGATTAAGATGAAGATGAAGGGTGGAGATTGGTCCCCTGGTATCCACAAAAAACTTTGTATCCAAATGAACCTAAATCATACAATAAAATTGTACAAGTAATTTATGCATTGAATATGTATTTAAACATAAATTATAGGCATAAATCTCATTACTCTTAATAAATGATTTCTTAATGAACGTGCACTTAAAGCTATACCTATTAGATTTGATCTTGTTATACTTATTTGATCAATTCTAGATTTACGGATTGTATATGATTCATCGAATCTTGTGCTCCGGTGTTATGACAACCTGTTATGTTTGTATCTTCAATTTTTTTTATAACAACAATTTTTAACTATCTCATAATATTCACATTATAAATCAATCTCACATGATTAGGTATCTTTTTTGCATTAGAGAACAAAGTTGTTTTCAACAATAACATGAGCATGCTCAACTCTTTGATGCAAAAACTTGAAGCTTATCCCCTTACATTATATTAAATTTTAATATAAAAATGTCGTAAAAGAGCTTTACATTAACTTTACATTTGAACACAAAGCTTTCCGATAAGTTGATGCGTTGTAGATGGCCTAAGACCCGTGATTAACTTGACGTACAACAGCTATATATGGTTTTTGTATGTTTAAAAGGCATTGTGTATTTATTTCTTTTATACTATCATGAATCTTAAAAAGTAATTAATTATTCTTCATGAATTTTTTTATTTAGTTATCATCAGCCGTATCAAAAGTATAAGTGATATTTAAGTTTTGGTTAAGGAAAATTCAGAGGGGCCTGATTGACAACTTGTTATAGTTGTTTAGTTGGATTAATAGAGTTTAGTTGCTTATGAGAAGTTTTGAGAGTTGTAGGGCTAAAGTGGAAGTATTTAAGTTATATAAGCTAATCATCTCTCTAGGGTTTCATTCATTCCAGTTATCATATCATATTTGATCTTATTGTTCTCTCTAAAAGGTCTTAAGTCTGTTAGTCTCTATTTGATATCATTCTTGATATCTTGTTCTTGTATCAATCTCTGATCAAGATCTAGTCTGAGTGTTTGAGCGATTTATGAAGTGAGTGGTGGTGTCTTCCTAGAAGAGATCACCTGCATTATTTCTTTTGTATTTGTACTGGTTAGCACCTATTTTGGGACTAATCTTCTTGTATTATTTGCTAATAAAAGATCACAAATGGGAGGTTGGTTGTGTGATTAAAGAGGATTGTTGTTGATTTGATACTGTTTACATGATATCAGAGCCATCACAATCATCTTGATTATTTGGTTCTTGATCAATTGCTTCAATTAGGGTTTCGATCAAATTTGGGGGTTCTTGATTTTTGAGGTTGATATTGGGTTCTGGTTCGTGGTATTGGTGATTGTTGGAGTTAATTGGTCTTTGTCGTTGATTAGTTGCCTAAATTGATTAATTAGGGTTTTCTTGAAAACCCTAATTTTTTCTATTTTGGGATTTTTCAATTCTTAGTGATTGTTGGTGGTTCTCGATTCTTCCTCTGCTTTTTGAATAAGTGAATCAAGAAGAGGGGGTATTTGTCTTCCGCTTTGTTTGTTCTTTTTTCTTCTTGACTAAGTGAATCAAGAAGAAAGGAGGAGGTCTTAGGTGTCTAAATCAGCCCTTGACCTACCACCATTGAGTGGCAAGGAAGCCTGGGAACTTCTTTCTTCCCTTCTTGTAGTTTATTATAATTGTTGTTATTTCTTGGTTCTTGTTTGTCTGTTTGTCTGTTGTTCTTGCTGATTATCTGTTAGGTTCTTTATTTGTCTGTTTATCATGGCTATTGGTGATGCTTCTGGTTCTAATAATAATGATTTGATAAATAATTTGGATGCTAGTAATCCTTTACATGTTCAGAATAGTGATAATAGTAGTGATGTTTTAATTCCTTTTAAGCTTCAAGGTATTGAAAATTATAGAATATAGAATGGTGCAATGAAATTAGCTTTACAAGCTAGAAATAAGTATGGTTTTGTTGATGGAACTTGCTTAAAATATGCTTATGCTACTAGCAATGTATTATCGGCTCAATGGGATAGATGCAATGCTATGGTCTTGACTTGGATTATGAATTCTGTCTCTCATGATGTTTATATGGGTCTGGTCTATTATGATAATTGTGCCTCTGTTTGGAAAGACTTGCAAGAAACATATGATAAGGTTGATAGATCTGTTGTGTATAATCTGTTGCAAAAGATTAATACTATTAAACAAGGTGGAAGTTATGTGGCAAATTACTATCATAGACTTAACTCTCTATGAAGAGAGTTTGATGCTTTAACTAAATTGCCTAAATGTACATGTGAAGTTCAATGTACTTGTGATGCTACTAAAGAATTAGTTGTGCATCAGCAACTTATGAAACTGATGTAGTTTCTAATGCGCCTTGATGAGTGTTATCATCCTGTTAGAAGTGCTCTTCTCACCAGGGATACTCTCCCTGATGTTAAAGATGCATATAACACTGTTTCTAGAGATGAATCTCATAGAGGGATTCCTGAATCCTATGGTGTGTCTGAAACTAAAATAAATGCTACCTCGTTTGTTGTTAAGTCATTTAATAACAATAAAAGGAACTTTAATAATAATAATAACACCAAAGGTTTTACTTCTAATGTTAGTAATAACAGGGGTCCTAATCCCAATCTTAATTGTAAAAACTATGGTAAGATTAGACATAATGTTGACAGATGTTATGAGATAATTCGCTTTCCTCCAGTATTTAAGAAGTTTGGTAATAATGCAAATAATGTCAAACAGTCTTTTAATGCTAATATGGATGTTAAATATGATAAACAACCTTCTGCTAGTACTTCTTTTGGGTTTACTCCAGAACAGATGAAGAAGCTTTTGTCTCTGATAAGTGATATTGGACCTGGTAACTCTCATGCCAATATGGCAGGTAGATGTTCCTTCTTTAATGGTAATGTGTGGTTTAACATGAACTTTTGTAAGTTTTTTTGTGCTAATAATAAGTTGTATGTTAAAACCATTAGTCTTGGCTAGATCATTGATTCAAGTGCTAATCAACACTTGACTGTTTCTACTATTGGCATGTTTAGTGTTGTGGATGTTTCTAGTCTTAATATAATTGTTGGTCATCCCAATGGGACTTTAGCCACTATAAGTCATATTGGTAATCTAAAATTGACAAATAATGTTGTGTTATATGATGTGCTTGTGGTTCCAAGGTATTGTGTAAGTTTGCTGTCAGTTAATAAATTGATTAGAGATAGTAAAATGTTTGTTGGTTTTGATGAAGAAAAATGTTATATTCTGGACTTGACCATGTAGAAAGTATTAGGGACTGGTAGTGAGTCAGGAGGACTCTATTTATTTGATATGCCCCTTAAAGTCTCTTTGGGTGAGTCTAATATGGTTTTGTCCTTTCATGTGTCCAAATTACTTTGGCATAATAGACTTGGTCACCCTGTTGATCAAGTCTTAGCCACTCTTCATAATGACCTTAAGATTTCTAACTGGTTATGTGCCTGTATGTGAGGTCTATCATAGGGCTAAACAAACAAGGGAATCTTTTCCCTTGTCTGATCACAAGTCAAAGAATCCAGGTGAACTTGTTCACTTTGACTTGTGGGGCCCTTACAGAGTCACTAGCAAAGAAGGATACAAATATTTCTTGACTATTGTTGATGATTTTTCTAGGGCTGTCTGGGTATACTTGATTAAATCTAAGGATGAGGTGTTTGATGTGTTTGTGTCCTTTATAAATCTTATACACAATCAGTTTCAAATTAAAATCAAAATTGTAAGGTAAGATAATGGCACTGAATTTGTAAACAATAAAATGAACACTTTATTTTCTGATCTGAGAATTGTTCATCAAACATCTTGTTCTCATACCCCTCAACAAAATGGGATTGGTGAGAGGAAACATAGACACTTGCTTAATGTAGCATGGAGTCTTATGTTTTAGGGAGGAATTCCTTTAAGGTTTTGGTCTGATTGTGTTCTAACCGTTGTGTATCTTATAAACAGACTGCCATCATCTATTCTAAGTGGTAGGTGTCCCTATGAGTTGGTATATAACAAGAAACATAGTCTTTCCCATTTAAGGTCTTTTGGTTGTTTGTGCTTTGCCACTATTTTAAATAATCATGATAAACTGTTTTATAAATATGAAAAATGTGTTCTGATAGGTTATTCTTCTACAAAGAAGACTTATAAACTATTAAGTCTTGATACTAGAAATGTGTTTTTTTTCTATAGATGTAAAATTATATGAAACTATTTTTCCTTTCAAAATGAAAACCAATAATTCTAAAATTCTTGACAGTGATAGTGAAAGTGATCACTTGAGTTTTTTTGACAATCTTAGACCTCAAAGTCCCAATGATGAAGGAAGGACTTCATCAGTTGAGGATGGTAGTAGACCACTTCATAGGCATAGATTTACAGATACTACAAATCTGTACCAGAAAGAGGTATCTGCAACCCATTTTGGTGATCAAAGTCTATCTGAGGGCAATACAGATAATTCTGACTTGGTACCAACTCAAACAGTTAATGATCTTGATCAGAACAATGATGTGAGACACCTAAAATAAGAAGGTCTATTAGACAAATAAAAATGCTTGTTAAATTCAATGATTATGTGGTCAGTTCTAATGTGAAGTATAGTTTTAAAAAATATGTTAGTTATGCTCAGTTGAATAGGTCTAACTATTATTTTGCTACTACTTTAAATAAGTCTGTAGAGCCTACTAGTTATATTGAAGCCTTAAAGGATAATAATTGGGTTGAAGCTATGAACAATGAGATAGAGGCTTTAAATAAAAACAATACTTGGTCTATTTGTGTTTTACCTCTTGGTAGAAAACCAATAGGTTGTAAGTGGTTGTTTAAAATTAAATATAAAGCTTCAGGTGAAATAGAAAAATATAAGGCAAGGCTTGTGGCAAAAGGTTTTAGTCAAAGAGAAGGTTTTGATTATGATGAAACCTTTAGTCTTGTGGTTAAAATGGTTATTGTTAGATGCTTGATTAGTATTGCTGTTAAATACCAACTTGATGTGAATAATGCTTTCTTGTATGGAGATTTGGTTGAGGATGTTTATATGACATTGCCTCAAAGGTTTGATAATGATAATGGTAACAAAGTATGTAAGCTCAATAAATCTTTATATGGTTTAAAGCAAGCCCCAAGGCAGTGGAATGCAAAATTGACAACTTCCTTAGTTGAGCATGGCTTTGTTCAAAGCAAATTTGACTACTCTCTATATGTTAAAAATCTATGTTTGTTGCATTATTGGTATATGTTGATGACATTGTCATTACTGGCAATGATGAGGTTGGCATAAAAGATTTTAAAAGTTTTTTGAGTAAAAAATTTCAAATTAAAGATTTAGGAGAACTAAAATACTTTCTTGGAATTGAAGTTTTGAAAAATGAGAAAGGTATGTGTATGTCTCAAAGAAAGTATTGTATGGAGTTAATGTATGAATATGGTTTGTTGGCAGCTAGACCTGTTGAGACTCCTTTTCCTGAAAACACTGTTTTGAATTTTAAAGAGTCTAAAAAAATAAATATCTAAAGAATTTTACAAGTTATCAACAGTTGGTGGGAAAACTGATTTATCTTACAAATACTAGGCCTGATATAAGCTATGTAGTACATTGTTTAAGTCAACACATACATAGTCCATTGCAGTCTCACTTTAAAGCTGCCTTAAGAGTTCTAAGATACTTAAAACAGTATATACGGGGCTTGGTGTACATTTAATAAGACATTAGAATTTTAAGTGAAAGTTCGTCAGATGCTATTAGGTTAATGTTCTAAAACAAGAAGGTCTCTTATAGGGTACTGTGTTTTTGTGGGACAATCCTTAGTGTCTTGGAAAAGTAAAAAGCAAAATACCATTTCTAGAAGTTCTGCTGAGGCAGAATATATGAGTGTGGCTTCCATAACGTGTGAAGTGATTTGGTTGGGAAATTTATTATATAGTCTTGGTCTTAAAGGTTTATATCTAGTTGAGATATATTGTGATAGTAGTTTAGCTATTCAGATAGCTACAAGCCCTGTGTTTTATGAGAAAACCAACCACTTTGAACTAGATGTTCATTTGGTAAGAGAAAATGTTGTTGCAGATGTCATTAAAACTATTAAAATTCACATCGATGATCAAAATGCAAATATTTTAACTAAGTGTTTGGCTACAGTGCAGCATAATATGTTTTGCAGGAATCTTGGAATGACAGATTTAGTTTCAGCAAAGATAGTTGATAAAGATCAAAAGGAAAAAGGGTTTGTGAATACAGAAGTTTTAGACAAGTTTGACTCAAAAGCTTGAGGGAGGATGTCAAAAGTATAAGTGATATTCAAGTTTTGGTTAAGGAAAATTCAGAGGGGTCTGATTGACAACTTGTTATAGTTGTTTAGTTGGATTAATAGAGTTTAGCTGCTTATGAGAAGTTCTGAGAGTTGGAGGGCTAAAGTGAAAGTATTTCAGCTATATAAGTTAATCATCTCTCTAGGTTTTCATTCATTCCAGTTATCATATCATATTCGATCTTATTGTTCTCTCTAGGGGTGGAAACGAGCCGAGGCGCTCGTGAAAAGCTCAAGATCGGATCGGTAAAAAGCTCGAATGAACCGAGCTTAAACGAGCTCGAGCTCGAGCTCTATACAAAAAGCTCGAGTAGGCTCGCGAGCATAAACGATCCATAGAAACATATGCGTGTATACATATTCTATAAGTATAATTGTGTATAAACGAGCTTAAATTAAGTAAACGAGCTCGAGCCTTGTGAGATTAACGAGCCGAGCTCAATTTAAACTTTATTTTAGTCAACACATCATATAAATTAGTCGAGCCCGAGCCGAGCTCGAGCTTGTGAAAATTTTCACGAGTCGGGCTCGAGCTCAAAATATGAGGCTCGAAACGAGCTCGAGCTTTATATATATAAACGAGCCGAGCTCTGAGCGCTCTGACGACTCGATGCTTGTGGAGTCTCGCTCGTTTTCATCCCAATTCACTCTAAAAGTCTTAAGTCAATTTAGTCTCCTATTTTATGTTCCATTCTTGGGATATCTTGCGTTCTTTTAACACTCTTGATACAAGATCTAGTCTGAGTGTTTGAACGATTTATGTAGTGAGTGAGTGGTGTCTTCCTTGAAGAGATCACCTGCATTATTTCTTTTGTATTTGTACTGGTTAGCACCTATTTAAGGACTAATCTTCTTGTATTATTTGGTAATAAAGATCAAAAGGGAAAGTTGGTTGTGTGATTAAAGATGATTGTTGTTGATTTGATATTGTTTACAAGCCGAACATGCCAAATAACATCTTCTACGTTATTCTTGTAAGACCACGATTGTTGCCCGATTCAATTTTGTAAGCACTTATTTAAGTAATTGTTCCAAACTTGTGTACCACTTTTATCTTCTAGATGGGCAAACAATTTGTTTCTTTCTACATCGTGATCGAGACTTGTTGTCCATCCAAAAGAGTACGTGTTCATCCTATCAACCTTGGTGAACCAAAATGGATTCAATATTATTTTTAAGCTAAAATTTCACTCTATTATAAAAGTATTTGAACAATTTAAAGATATGGTTCTAAATATTAGTGAACGTTATAGAATAAAATTTCATTATTACATACTAGTTTTAATGCCCGTGCACAGGGCTCACACATAAAATTTTAATTCAACAATATACTAATTTCCGTGATGGTAGGCGACAAAAGCCTACATATTTATTGTGGCCCAGTATGGCCTATTTGTTTGGCCCATATTTAACAAATTTGGATATGGCTGAACATTGATTTCGGGAAGGTAATGGGCCATACATTTAGAAGATAACAGCCCGGATATGATACATTTAGAAGATAACAAAATTTAGAACTTCCGATTAATCAAATACTCAATTAGAAAAGAAGATTATAACTAAAAAAAAAATTAAATATAAAAAGAACTTAAATATGTTTACAATCAAACATAAAATTAACATAAAAAGTCACCTCCAATGTAATTAACACAATTCAATAATCCACTTTAACAATGTTGTAAAAATTGCCCAGCCCTCGCACGCGCGGACACCATATCCATCTCGTTAAGTATTCATATAAAAAAAAGAATATTTTAAATGTACGTGATATTTTACTTTAAATTTAGTTTCTATAAGTATCATTTGGGGGGGGGGGTGGGGGGGGTGGGGGGGGGGGGGGGGGGGGGTGTTTGGGTGGGGGGGGGCTGAAATCATATGAAGACAATTGATTAGTATTGTCCGACATTTGGTGTTGTATGTGTGTTAAATATTATGACAATTTATAAATAGATGATTTTGTAACGTTAAGATTTTTCAATAAAATTGTATAAATTTTTTAATTCTTAATAGTTATAATACACATGTACGCACAAGTTTTTATATCATTTTTTCATAAAGTATTAATATCGATTAATATTTTTATATAAATTTTTGTTGCATGAAGGGTTTTGACTTTGTTTAACTCACATGGTTTTTAGTTTGATCTTGTTTTTCAGTTTAACTATTATATCATTTTCTATTAAATGTGCATAGTAAGCATACAATATGATCTGCAAAAAATGTGTCGTTGTTATATGTAGAATATCGTCTATTTATTTTTCTTCTCACATTAACATGTGAGGTCGTGCCTTCATTTTGACATTTACATTCATGTTAATAATAATTTAAGCAGATTTTTAAAAATATGGTGCGGTGTAAACCTTATAAAGAGGAAAAACATTATTCTTATGAATGCGGATAGTTAAAAAAGAAATTTAATCTTTTCGAATACCCTACTTAATCTTGTAAAGAGAAATAACATGAGTTTTTTGTATCTTTATAATCTCGTGTATTCATTTACATGTCACGGTAATTTGTTGCTCTTTTCATATTTACAATTCTGTGCAAATACATTAGTTTAATATATACTAATATTCATAATTATAAATAACAATATGTATTTTTATAAATATAAACTATAAGGTTATTTATTTACTTTATACAGTTATTAAAAAAACATGAAACTGATAAGTATACTTTATTTAAAATTCAATTACTAAAGTTTTATTAATTATTCTTTCATTTTTTAAAGTTTTTTAATAAAGCAGACACATAGGTTTTTTACTACATTTTATAAATTAGAAAATTTGATACTTTGACCAAATTAAGTAGTAGTTTTTTTCCTTTGCTTTTATTTAGCATGAAGCTTTTACACAATAGACGGTTTATAAATGATTTTGACATATAATGGTTAACGAATCTTTTGGATCATATCCTATCAATTACCAATACGTTCCAAATACACAAGCTCATTACCATTTCATACTCAAATTTGGAATGTTTACTAAATTGGTCATCTTGGTGCGCAAAGTACGTCTTGGTGCGCTATTTACATAATTTGAGCACCATATCATAAATGCCAATAAATGTTTTCACCTACACACTCATTGACTCATACTTTCCCTTCCAATTAACTCATATAAACTTTCACTTTCACTAGTTCATTTAAGAAAAGAGGGCCTCCAACCCATACGAAATGTCCCAAAAAAAATTCACTATAAGTTAAATTCGAAATTTGATTAATATTCGGTGCGCTATATACGTATTTTGCGCACCAAATATGACGTGGCATCATTTCATTGGTTTAGAAATTAATTATGGTGCTCAAAAGTTGCTTGGTATATTACATTTAAATTTTGGTGCGCTATATACATATTTTGCGCACCAAATATGACGTGGCATCATCTCATTGGTTTAGAAATTAATTATGGTGCTCCAACACAATTTATTTTCAATTTGGTGCGTTAGTGTGTACTTTGGTGCGCAAAAGGTGTTGACTGCGCACCAAAATGACCGAAATCTCAAATACGGTTTGAATACATCCTTTTACGTAAACACCCTCTAAAATACGGCCATTTATTTAATTTCCTCATATCAAATTCCGTGACTCCATTAATTCCATAAAATAGACAATTGCATGTAAAGTGACTAATACAAATACTCATACGGTTCAAAAAAAACAAAAGTGGGTTCAATATTCAAAATATTAGAATCTCACTTGCTGAACTCAAATGCAGAAATAATGAGCATGTTGGACTATCAATATCAATACTACATATAAAAGAGATTAGTATCTCTTTCTTCATTAACTACAAAAAATTAAGTAATACAACTTTTTTAGCACACTTTACAATCCTTAATGCAAACAACTAAAGATATAGATTATAATCTATTTCTTTATTAATGAAAAAAATAAGTAATACAACTATTAAAACATATTGTATAACCTTTAATGCAAACAATAATAAATATTATTACATTATCTTTCTTTCTTAATGCCAAAAATTAAGTATAACATTTAATTTTAATCGCGATACAAGTTAGAAAGCTAGATTTACAACCGTTTAATACACAAATACATTGAAACACATAATTAATACCAAGGCTGTCAAACTCGCGAGTTTACACGTAAGATCGTACGATCTTACGTGCCCACCTGATAAAATCGTGTAGGATTGGTGTAGGATCGCATCAGAGGTAGGATCGTAAGTAGGATCGTAAACTCGCACGTAAGATCGCGTGTCGATACGAGTTTACCAAATTACCAAGTTACTAACTTATCGACTTACATACTTACTAGCCCATTAATTTTTTAGGCCTAAAAAAGAACAATACGAGTCTGCTAATCTTAGTAACAAGTATTGACGTTTCATTTCCAGATTTTCTAATCAATAAACCTAATTATCTACCACAAACTGAAATTACATGAAACAAATTAAGATTCTTCTTCTCATGTTCTAGTCATCTGAAACAAAAAGTTTCTTATAGGTAATTGTTTTTTTTATCGTTTCATAGTTTAACTATTAACCTTTAAGTTTCAAATTAGATAGCTTAATTGTAGTTATACTAGTGATGTACTTTGTTTTGAGACGTTTATTACGCATGTTGTAACATTCCGTATTTTCAGGTCATTTACGACGTCATATGTTTCACTAATTATTTTTTTTTCTCGTACGTGTTTACTTTTAATTTTATTAGTTAAGTTAAATCGCGTAAGCTATAAATTATCAATTAGCGTAAACGGACAACAAACGAATTAAAGTTTTTGTCAAGCGAGCAATATATTATTTTTACGAAAGTAATAATCAACTTTTTATATTTTATTTTTATTGGATACGTAAAATATTTACGTTTCGCAATAAACTAAACTACATTTAATGGCAAACCTAAGCACCAAAACTTTTCTACGCTTCAACAAATACATATTTTTATACCTAATACTCAAAGTTTTTATAAAACTTTACCTACATTATCATATGAGCCGAATTCCTCATGAAGGAAATAAACCAAGACTGAACTATTATCCCAAAAAAACAAAATGTTAATAAAAAACCACTTCTTACACCCCCGACGTTTTTTTATTATCTACTTCAAATAATTTTAACCAAAAAAATATTAGCTAGTCACCTTACCAATCTTACCAAGGGGAAAAACTCCCACAAAAGGGAACTATGAGCTAGCTATACAATGTTCACATCCTTCTACTCCTAAGATACAAACTGTCCACTAAGATCCCACCATCTCCAACATACCAACAACAGAGTTCCAAATACCAACCCTCCTTTATGTGACTAGGTCTTTAGTACCTTATTAATTGACCACCAAAATATATACTACACATTGCATAGCTAAGAGGTAATCATACACACTCATAATACACTTAAGTGAAAAACCAACAAAAACCTCTCTACTCTCCTCCAGCCACGACTCAAAACTAAGCACCACCACCAGCCATAACAAAATTTTATACCAGCAGTATAACACGAATACACATAACATATCAAAACAACTAAATGGATTAAGGTTGGATTTAAGCCTTTACCAGTGTTAAACAAAGAAAAATGGAAGTTTAAAAGGTTAAGGTTAACAAGATCAAGCTAGCTTTGGTCTTATAAACTAAAACAAGGGTATAGAGATGTGTGGTATATCATATGTACATCATATTAAGGTATAACTAAAACCTAAAATGTTCCTTTACAAATATCATTTTATGCATATATGAGTTCTATATAGTTAATCACCATTTAGGAAATGTTTTAACATGAAAAATGGATTTTTACTTGTGATCATTGATTTCTATACTTTTTCACATGTTATATGGATGTTAATATTATGTTAAAAGATTTAAATATGCGCCAAAGGCGTTAGTTCGAGCTACTCAGTGACTACGAAATTGAATCAGATTACCACCGGGCAAGGCAAATGTGGTGGCAGATGCCTTGAGTAGAAAAGAAAGGCTTAAGCCAAGGTGAGTACGTGCTATGAGTATTACTATTCATTCTGAACTTAAGACTAAGATTTTGGAAGCACATGGCGAAGCTTCCAAGGATCTCAAAGCTTCAGCTGAATGGCTAAGTGGATTAGAAAAACACTTTGAACGTACCATATGAAGGTGGAATTTACTTACTTTGATCGTTCTGGATTCATCAGTTGGTGGTGTAAGGAAACTGAATCAATGGAATGAACCATACTTCTAGATATTCAATACCTCCGGGTGCGGATAAGATGTATCATGATCTGAGAGACTTGTATTGGTGGCCTGGTATGAAGAGAGACATTGCTGAGTACGTTAGCAAGTATCTTACGTGCTCTAAGATAAAAGTCGAACATCAAAAACCCTCAAGAATACTTCAGCAACCAGAAATCCCTGAGTGGAAATGGGCAAAGATAACAATGGACTTAATTACAAAGTTGCCTAGAAGCAGCAATGGGTATGATGCGATTTGGGTCATAGTGAATAGATTAACCAAGTCGGCTCACTTCTTACCCATTCGTGAAGATTACAAAACAAAGAAGCTGGCAAGGATTTATATCAACGAGATTGTAGCAAGACATGGTGTGCCAATGTCAATCATTTCAGATCGTGATGGTCGATTCGCGTCACACTTATGGCAAGCTCTTCAGAAGGTGTTGGGTACAAAACTACATATGAGTACGGATTACCACCATGAGACAGACGGTCAGAGTGAGCGTACTATTTAAACGCTGGAAGATATGCTACGAGCTTGTGTTATGGATTTTGGTGGCAGTTGGGATATTCATCTCCCGTTGGTCGAGTTTTCTTATAATAATAGTTACCACACAATTGTAATGTGCTCGCCATTCGAGCACGTACGGTGGAAATGTAGATCCCCGTGATCTGGACATGAAGTTTTACGAGAAATCAGCTTATTGGACCAGAAAAAAAAAAACATATTTATTAAAATACAATAAACATAGAAAAGATTTTTCATATTAAGGAAATGTTTGAAAACGGCAAGGAAGTCGCCAGAAAAGCAATGCTGAGATAATTATGCGTAACCTCTTGAATTCAAAGTTGGAGACCTAGTGTTACTTAAGGAATCTCCATGGAAGGGGAGTGTATGATTTGGTAAGAAAGGAAAGCTAGCACCACGATATGTCGGACCGTTCGAGATCGTGGAGTGTGTTGGACCAGTGTCTTATCGACTAAAGTTACCCCAGGAGCTAAGCTGTGTCCACCACACATTTCATGTGTCAAACCTCAAGAAATGTTTGGCTGAGCCAGATGTTCAGGTGTCTTTGGATGAGATCGAGATTGAAGAAAATCTGCGTTTTGTCGAAGAGCCTATTGAGATTGTGGAGCGGGATTTGAAAAAGCTAAAGCGAAAGAATCCCTTATCAAAGTTCGTTGGAACTCTCGGCAAGAAGCTGAATATACTTGGGAACGTGAAGACCAATTCCGGAAGAAATATCTGAATCTTTTCTCTGAACCCGTACCATCTTCAGTGTTGCAACCTGAGCCTTAGAGGACAAGCTCTTCTAACCAGAGGAGACTCTAACCTACCATAATTTTAAGGTCATTAACGATGCCATAATATTTCACTAATTTTTTTTTCTCGTACGCGTATACTTTTAATTTATAGTTAAGTTAAATCGATAAGCAAATAAATTATCAATTACGAAAACGGGACACCAACTAATTAAAGATTTTGTCAACGATGCCATATACTATTTTTTACGAAATGTAATAACAAAATTTTATATTTTATTTTAATTGGAATAACATAAAGTTTTAGTATAATATTACGTTTCCGCAATTAACTACAATTAGCATACTTGAACACCAAAACTTTTCTACGCTTCAACAAATACATATGATTATTATAATACTCACAGTTTTTTATAAATACTTGACTACATTTAATCATATGAGCGAATTCCTCATGAAGAAAATAAACCAAGACTTGAACTTTACAAATTTATACATTTATGTATTAAAAATTACAACATCTACAAATACAAGTAATACTTTCATTTTATTTTACCTAAGAAATATTTAGCTAGTCACTTTCCTTATTCCATGGGGATAACTCCCACATTAGGGAACCATGAGCTAGCTAGACAATGTTCATCTTCTACTAATTAAGACTTATGTCTCTTTGACCAACCATCTTCCTAAAGACCCTCAACATGTTCCAAAGACCAACCTTCCCTTTTGACTAGTCTTTAGTCTTTATTTATGACCACCTTTAAAATATACTACAATCATAGCTAAGTGGTAAGAATACACACTCTTATACACTTAAGAAAAACCAACAAAATCCTCTCTTTCTCTCCTTACAAGCCCACGGCTCAAAACTAAGCACCACCACCATCCATACAATTTTTTCTACCACTTATACAAGTATACACACAACATATCTAAGACCTACTAAGATGGTTTGAAGGTTTGGTTAAACCTTTACAAGTGTTAAACAAGAAAAATAGAAGATTAGGGATAAGGTGTTTAAAGAACTTGCAAGCTTTGGTTATAATCAAAACAAGGGTTTAGATTGTGTGGTTTATCATAAATACATCATAATAAGGTTAACTAAAACCCTTTATGTTTTTACATTTATCATTTTATGCATATATGAGTTCTATATAGTTAATCACCATTTAGGAAATGTTTTAACATGAAAAATGGATTTTTACTTGTGATCATTGATTTTCTACACTTTTTCACATTGAATCAATGGATGTTAATATTATGTTAAAATGGATGTATAAGCCTTGTACACTTTTGGTTTAGGTATGAAAAGTTATGTATAAAACTAGTAATTAAAAGTTACTAAATAAGTTTATAAGAAAAAGGATGTAAGGACTTGTGATCATGGACAAAATATTGGACAATCCATGGACTAATGGACTATTAATTATATGAAAGAGACAAATAATATATATATGGTAAAAGACTTGTGGTAATTTACAAAGTTGAAAGTTATATAAAAACAAAGCTTAAAATATGGAATTAAGAAAGACGTGCAAACTTTCTGTTAAAATTCGTCATAATAATCTTCATTTTATATTTCAAAGATAGTACGGTCTCATGAAGATTCCAAAAAACTAATAAACTAAAAAACGGATAATAACGAAAAGATATGTATATTAACGAGTTACACCGTTAAATAAACGTGTTATATATAAACTTTATAAGAAGCAAGTTGTAAAATATTGTCAAAAACAGAAAGTTTAGTATTTTTTTAACATATAGTTACATATTTTTAGGTTTCCAAAATGATAAGAAACGTAATTTTTCAATCAATAACGAAGAAGTTACGAATTACGCGAATTTACGATAATAATACATTTATAAAAATACTTTTATAAAGAGTTATTGTTCATGACATAAACATTTATTTTTGTAAACCTCATAAATAGATAGAACTTTCAATTACGAGATCGTGCTCGAAAGAATCGCTAAAAACGGAGCTATAACGAATAAAATACGCCATTTACGGGATTTACGATAACTAAAACTATAAAAATAACTTTATAACTGGTGTGAACAGTAAAAATCACTGTTCATCAGAGGACTAAAAATATGAAAATGTCAAATTTTGATAACTCGTCTTAATACGGAAGCGTGGGCATAAGAAACGTAAGAAACGGACTTGAAACGTGAAAGTTATGTCATTTTTACCAAATGTTTATTTTTAAACGTTTTAACTTTGTATAAAATATGATTACATCACTAAGAACTGTAGATGGTTGATTAACAATATTGAAATGATATATGGTAATAGTACCACAATGTACTTAGTACTTATACGGCCTATATTAATTTAGGTTGCATTCCGTCATTTCCGTGACGCGTTTTCTGTTGTATTGGATTATCAATAACTCAAGGTGAGTTCATAGCCCCATTTCATAGTCTACTTTCACTTAAATCTTGTGGTACGCTTCATATTACTTGATAAACCTATGAATTCACTCAACCGTTGTGTTAACTTTTAGCATGTTTTAATTTCAGATCCTAAGGTATAAGATTGGATGGGAGCCGTGATGGATATCAATGAAGATCGAGCTTTATATATATAAACGAGCCGAGCTCGAGCTCTGACCGACTCGAGCTCGGCTCGGCTCGTTTTCACCCCTAGTTCTCTCTAAAAAGTCTTAAGTCTATTATCCCTCTATTTGATATCATTCTTGATATCTTGTTCTTGTATCAATCTTGATCAATCTTTGATCAAGATCTAGTCTGAGTGTTTGAACGATTTATGTAGCGAGTGGTGGTGTCTTCCTTGAAGAGATCACCTGCATTATTTCTTTTGTATTTGTACTGGTTAGCACCTATTTAAGGACTAAAAAAGAGGCGTTATTCCTGAGATCTATCCAGATCTCACAAACCATCTCCATCTTCACAAATGATAGGCTTTCAATCCTATTTTTGATCTTGGCTATTTACTGTTGTTAAATAACGATGGCAATTGGCACAGGTCACCGATCTCTAATTATTCAGAAAGCAAAAGAATGATCATCTCGAAATAATCGTCGTCAATAGCAACGTAACAAAGGAAATTCCCAACAACTCCATCCTAACTTTGTGAGGAACATAAGTCTTTTCATCAATCTAATGTTTCTAATATCCCATGGATGCGTCGGTCCCAAGATCTTTGGGATAATTTAGTAACAATGGGTGAGGTGATCCGATGTTTTACATAGCTGCAAAGAGATCCAAATCTTGTCATCGATTGGTTTTGTACAATATTATAAACGTTAATGATAACAATCAGTTAGTTTTCCAATGCTAAGAAGGCATGGATGGGTGGTTTTTCAATTATTTGCCGATGTGGCGAAGTATGGGTCGAACTATAATAAACCTGTGGTAACGTGTTTCTTGGGGACTGCAAACCCAGTGAAGTTTCGAACATCTCAATCAGTCAGAAACAACAAAAATGGTTTTTCAGTCTTTTAACATCGTCAAGCTAAAGCCCGTGTGAAAACGGATATCAAGGACGGTGTTTTGGTGAAGTAGTGTCATAAACTAAATTAATGTTTTAGAAATCAAGTCGTGTTGAGACTTTTAGAAATAAATTTCTACATTGGAATTGGGACCTATGTAACTCTGATCTTTCTAATAAATGAAAATTGTGTTTTATAAACGTATCATTTAACGTTTACTGGAACTCGTGTGCATGTATTATGAAGTATCACCCCAAATGTTGTATTCCGCTGCGTATCATAGTTTGGGGGTGTTACACATTCGTTAACTCAATTAGTTTACCTTGGCTAAATAATTGCTTTCGTATCCATTATGACGTTTGAAGGCTAATATATTCGGGTATTAGCCATTATTATGAAGATCTGAATGTTTGGTATTTGTTTGTCTCGATTTCTTGATTTATCGTTGAATGCTTGTTTATGTTTATCAATTTATACTTGTTTACGCGCTTTTATATGCGACCTATCATTCAACTGAATCTAGTGATACGGACCGAATAATCTAAAGTCTGGGATAGCTCTCCATATAGTGATTTATACATCTAGAACCATAGGATCACAGGTTTGTGTCCTTACAAAGTCTTTACATCGTGTGATAGAGTCCTTTATAGTTTTATATCGTAATCGGACTTATCGTATTATCGCTAGTGAGTTTGCATATTGGGCGCCCAATATTGAATCGATGGAGGTCAATTCCGAGTCTAATCCTCTGAAAAGGAAGGATGCAGAGGGTCCTAGTTTGGATGAAAGTTTGGAAAATGAGGAGCATTTGGATGTCGATAGTTGTGATTCAGATTCCCCTAAGAATGTTAACAATGATTCGGTGTCGCCTTCTAGTCGGGTTTTGCGAGAGGAGGATGTTCGTGGGGTGGAAAGTGATCTTGTGGACTCCTTTGAAGAAGGCGAGATTCGTGATGATTCGGTCTTGTATAATGATGGGTGTATTAAGGATTGCATGGAAAAGAATTTGGAAGATGATGCTGGTGAGATTCTTGGAGTTCATTCTCAGGGTGATTGTGGTAATGTTACCACTGATGATAATGAGGATGTTACGCCAGTTATTGCTCCTGAAAAAGACTCCATCATTGCGCCTCCATCTACACCCCCGGGTAATGATTTAAATATTGCTGTTGAGTCTGGTTCTTCGTGGATTGATTATATTGGTCCTCTAACTAGTGACGAGATAGATTCTGATAAACGATGGAGCTATAGAGACCCCAATGGAAATATTCACGGGTTGTTCTCTCTCGCGCAACTACGTTCGTGGAAAGATTATTTTCCTAGCGATCTTCAGATTTGGAGTTATTATGGCAACGTTAAAGAAGCTATTCTTCTTCATAATGCCTTATCGAGACAAACAAAGGATGCCGGTTAGATCACTTTTTGGTATGATGCCTCGGGTGTTCGGTTTCGTTCATGGGAGTTAATTCAGTTGGCGCCATGGTGGGATCTTTCTTATTCTAATAGCCTTTGGTTGTTTTGCGAGTTCGTTTCGTTAGAGTTTTCTGTTCCTTTTCGTTCTTTGTTTGTTGGATCGTTTTTGCGTGTATATCGTCTGCTAGTTTCTTTCTAGCCCTTTTTTAATAAAATTCCATTTGCCGTTCAAAAAAAAAAGGACTAATTTTCTTGTATTATTTGGTAATAAAGATCAAAAGGGAAAGTTGGTTGTGTGATTAAAGATGATTGTTGTTGATTTGATATTGTTTACAAGCCGAACATGCCAAATAACATGTTCTACGTTATTCTTGTAAGACCACGATTGTTGCCCGATTCAATTTTGTAAGCACTTATTTAAGTAATTGTTCCAAACTTGTGATCAAGACGTACCACTATTATCTTCTAGATGGGCAAACAATTTGTTTCTTTCTACACCGTGATCGAGACTTGTTGTCCATCCAAAAGAGTACGTGTTCGGCCTATCAACCTTGGTGAACCAAAATGGATTCAATATTATTTTTAAGCTAAAATTTCACTCTATTATAAAAGTATTTGAACAATTTAAAGATATGGTTCTAAATATTAGTGAACGTTATAGAATAAATTTTCATTATTACATACTAGTTTTAATGCCCGTGCACAGGGCTCACACATAAAATTTTAATTCAACAATATACTAATTTCCGTGAAGGTAGGCGACAAAAGCCTACATATTTGTTGTGGCCCAGTATGGCCTATTTGTTTGGCCCATATTTAACAAATTTGGATATGGCTGAACATTGATTTCGGGAAGGTAATGGGCCATACATTTAGAAGATAACAGCCCGGATATTATACATTTAGAAGATAACAAAATTTAGAACTTCATAGTATCAAATACTCAATAGAAAGAAGAGTATAACTTAAAAAAAATTAAATATAAAAGAGACTTAAATATGTTTACAATCAAAACATAAAATTAACATAAAAAGTCCCTCCAGGTATTAACACAATTCAATATATCCTCATTTAACAATGTTTAAAAATTGCCCCACCGCAACGCGCGGACACCATTTCATCTCGTTAAGTATTAATTTAAAAAAAAGAATATTTTAAATGTACGTGATATTTTACTTTAAATTTAGTTTCTATAAGTATCATTTGGGGGGGGGGGTGGGGGGGGTGGGGGGGGGGGGGGGGGGGGGTGTTTGGGTGGGGGGGGGCTGAAATCATATGAAGACAATTGATTAGTATTGTCCGACATTTGGTGTTGTATGTGTGTTAAATATTATGACAATTTATAAATCGATGATTTTGTAACGTTAAGATTTTTCAATAAAATTGTATAAATTTTTTAATTCTTAATAGTTATAATACACATGTACGCACAAGTTTTTATATCATTTTTTCATTAAGTATTAATATCGATTAATATTTTATATAAATTTTTGTTGCATGAAGGGTTTTGACTTTGTTTAACTCACATGGTTTTTAGTTTGATCTTGTTTTCATTTAACTATTTATATCATGTTCTATTTATATGTGCTTAGTAGCATACAATATGATCTGCAAAAAATGTGTCGTTGTTATATGTAGAATATCGTCTATTTATTTTTCTTCTCACATTAACATGTGAAGTCGTGCCTTCATTTTGACATTTACATTCATGTTAATAATAATTTAAGCAGATTTTTAAATATGTGTGCGGGTTAAACTTATAAAGAGGAATAACATGAGTTCTTATTGAATGCGGATAGTTAAAAAAGAAATTTACTCTTTCCGAATACCCTACTTAATCTTGTAAAGAGAAATAACATGAGTTTTTCGTATCTTTATAATCTCGTGTATTCATTTACATGTCACGGTAATTTGTTGCTCTTTTCATAATTACAATTCTGTGCAAATACATTAGTTTAATATATACTAATATTCATAATTATAAATAACAATATGTATTTTTATAAATATAAACTATAAGGTTATTTATTTACTTTATACAGTTATTAAAAAAACATGAAACTGATAAGTATACTTTATTTAAAATTCAATTACTAAAGTTTTATTAATTATTCTTTCATTTTTTAAAGTTTTTTAATAAAGCAGACACATAGGTTTTTTACTACATTTTATAAATTAGAAAATTTGATACTTTGACCAAATTAAGTAGTAGTTTTTTTCCTTTGCTTTTATTTAGCATGAAGCTTTTACACAATAGACGGTTTATAAATGATTTTGACATATCATGGTTAACGAATCTTTTGGATCATATCCTATCAATTACCAATACGTTCCAAATACACAAGCTCATTACCATTTCATACTCAAATTTGGAATGTTTACTAAATTGGTCATCTTGGTGCGCAAAGTACGTCTTGATGCGCTATTTACATAATTTGAGCACCATATCATAAATGCTAATAAATGTTTTCACCTACACACCTATTGACTCATACTTTCCCTTCCAATTAATTCATATACACTTTCACTTTCACTAGCTCATTTAAGAAAAAAGAGCCTGCAACCCATACGAAATGTCCCAAAAAAATTCACTATAAGTTAAATTCGAAATTTGATTAATATTCGGTGCGCTATATACATATTTTGCGCACCAAATATGATGTAGCATCATCTCATTGGTTTAGAAATTAATTATGGTGCTCAAAAGTTACTTGGTATATTACATTTAAATTTTGGTGCGCAAAAGGTGTTGACTGCACACCAAAATGACCGGAATCTCAAATACGGTTTGAATACATCCTTTTACGTAAACACCCTCTAAAATACGGCCATTTATTTAATTTCCTCATATCAAATTCCGTGACTCCATTAATTCCATAAAATAGACAATTGCATGTAAAGTGACTAATACAAATACTCATACGGTTAAAAAAAAACAAAAGTGGGTTCAATATTCAAAATATTAGAATCTCACTTGCTGAACTCAAATGCAGAAATAATGAGCATGTTGGACTATCAATATCAATATTACATATAAAAGAGATTAGTATCTCTTTCTTCATTAACTACAAAAAATTAAGTAATACAACTTTTTTAGCACACTTTACAATCCTTAATGCAAACAACTAAAGATATAGATTATAATCTATTTCTTTATTAATGAAAAAAAATAAGTAATACAACTATTAAAACATATTGTATAACCTTTAATGCAAACAATAATAAATATTATTACATTATCTTTCTTTCTGTGCTGGTGTGTCGTGTCGTTTCTCTCTGGTTCCATGTTATTTTAGTGCGTTCGTTTAGTTCATATTTATTGGCTATGAGTTGTTATTTTCTTTCTGTCTCTGCGTACGTTGTGTTTCAGTGTAGGTATTTAATTTTAAAAAGAAGTGGGAAAGTGAGTTTTTTTATTTTTGATGAAAAGAAAATGATAAGGCTATGATTGGTTGTCATTGGGTCCTATGACAATGTGATCCCTTTGTTCCATTGGTCTATATTGAACTTTGGCTGGTGCGCATAAGTAGTCTTGGTGCGTATTTACATAATTTGAGCACTATATCATAAATGCCAATAAATGTTTTCACCTACACACTCATTGACTCATACTTTCCCTTCCAATTAACTCATATAAACTTTCACTTTCACTAGTTCATTTAAGAAAAGAGGGCCTCCAACCAACCGAAAATTGTCCAAAATAAGAAAATTCACTATAAGTTAAATTCGAAATTTGATTAATATTCGGTACGCTATATACGTATTTTGCGCACATTGGTTTAGAAATTAATTATGGTGCTCAAAAGTTGCTTGGAATATTTCATTTTAATTTTGGTTTGCGCTATATACATTTTTGTCGCCACCAGATATGACGTGGCTTCATGTTTTGGTTTAGAATATTAATGCTGTATGGTGCTAAATCACATAGTTATTTTTCATATTGGTGCGTTTAGTGAGTGTTTGGTGCGCAAAAGGTGTTGACAGCGCACCAAAATGACCGCCAAAATCTCAAATACGGTTTGAATACATCCTTTTACGTAAACACCCTCTAAAATACGTCCATTTATTTAATTTCCTCATATCAAATTCCGTGACTCCATTAATTCCATAAAATAGACAATTGCATGTAAAGTGACTAATACAAATACTCATACGGTTAAAAAAAACAAAAGTGGGTTCAATATTTCATAAAAATATTAGAATTCTCATTGCTTGAACTCAAATGCAGAAATTAATGAGCATGTTGGGTCTATCCAATATTTACATAGAAAAGAGGTTAGTATCTCTTTCTTCATTTTATACAAAAAATTAAGTAATACCTAACTTTTTTAGAGCACTTTACAATCCTAAAATGACAAACAACTAAAGATATAGATTATAATCTATTTCTTTATTAATGAAAAAAAATAAGTAATACAACTATTAAAACATATTGTATAACTTTTAATGCAAACAATAATAAATATTATTACATTATCTTTCTTTCTTAATGCCAAAAATTAAGTATAACATTTAATTTTAATCGCGATACAAGTTAGAAAGCTAGATTTACAACGTTGAATAACAAATACATTTGAAAACATTAATTAATACCTTAAGGCTGTCAAACCGCGATGTTTACACGTAAGATGTTACGATCTTAGTGACCACTGATAAAATCGTGTAGGATTGGTGAGGATCGCATCAGAGGTGGCGATCGTTATAACTCGCACGTAAGATCGTGTCGATCGAGTTTACCTAAATTACCAGTTATAACTTATCGATCTTTCTATACTTACTAGCCCATTAATTTTGTTTAGGCCTAAAAAAGAACAATACGATGTTGTAATTTAGTCAAACAAGTATTTGACGTTTTCACTTGCAAGTTCAAGTAATAAAGGAGATTAAAAATCGGCTAAAAGAAAAAGAGATACAGCAACAAGAAAGTTTGATCACTAAGGGTGCAGCAATTGAAGCTTGTTTAGTCACTAAAGGTGTAGCATTGGGAAGCTTGTTTGGTTAATGAGGGTATAACAGTGAATGATAATACGGGTTTCACAGAAAGCAATGGGACCGAGTCAGAAAATAGCAATTCAGCAACTCCATTCAGCAGATCATAGGATGAAAACAGAAGTTCTGACAAAGATAACAGCAGTTTAATGAATGAATGCAACACATCAGGGAATGAAAACAGAAGTTATGACCATGAAAGCACTAGTTCAAGGATTGATGCAGATGCTGATATTGGATCTTCAAATAACAGTAATACACTACTTGAGGTATATAATGATTTGTTTAAAAATATGTTTGCTTATGGGATACAAAGTCATGAACAACCTGAATCTATTTCTGACACATATGAGGTGAATGAGAATAATAGTAATATTATTTCTAATATACCAAATATGGATCCGGATAGAAATAAGGAAGAACATGATTATGTAGATTATGAGCAACATCGTGCTTTATTTGCTTCCTTGATCAATAACCTTAAATATGATGTTGAAAAATGTAATGAGGTTAATCGTGAAGCTCAACAAGCGAATGCCTTATTGACAAACGAGCTTAAGAGATATAAGAAGAAAAAAAACATTTTGCAAAAGATATGACAATTAAATCTGAATACTGCAAAAAGATTAAACATTAAATGATGAAATTTCATACCTTAAATCTCAAGCTTGTGAAAAAGATAAGACATTCGCCAAGGAAAATGGAAAGTTTGATGAGTATGTCCAACCGATTTTAAATAAAAAAATGAACTTGAAAAGAAAAATCAAGAGTTTTTGAAACAAATAAATGATCTTGATAACAGACTTCGAAAAGCTGGACAAACTGATCAGACTCTTCGAATGTTGCTTCCAAAAGAAGAGAATGTTAATACGGGAAAATAGGGACTTGGCTTTGAGAACCAACCCTCCCTTTTGACTAGTCTTTAATCTTTCTTTGACCACCTTAATATATACTACACATGCATAGCTAAGTGGTAAGAATACACACTCTTATACACTTAAGAAAAACCAACAAAATCCTCTCTTTCTCTCCTTACAAGCCCACGGCTCAAAACTAAGCACCACCACCATCCATACAAATTTTTCTACCACTTATACAAGTATACACACAACATATCTAAGACCTACTAAGATGGTTTGAAGGTTTGGTTAAGCCTTTACAAGTGTTAAACAAGAAAAATGGAAGATTAGGGTTTAGGGTTTCAAGATCTTGCAAGCTTTGGTTTATAATCTAAACAAGGGTTTAGATTGTGTGGTTTATCATATTACATCATATTAAGGTTAACTAAAACCCTTTATGTCTTTACATTTATCATTTTATGCATATATGAGTTCTATATAGTTAATCACCATTTAGGAAATGTTTTAACATGAAAAATGGATTTTTACTTGTGATCATTGATTTCTACACTTTTTCACATGTTATATGGATGTTAATATTATGTTAAAATGGATGTATAAGCCTTGTACACTTTTGGTTTATGTATAAAAAGTTATGTATAAAACTAGTAATTAAAAGTTACTAAATAAGTTTATAAGAAAAAGGATGTAAAGGACTTGTGATCATGGACAAATATTGGACAATCCATGGACTAATGGACTTTATTATATGTAAGACATATAATATATATATGGTATAAAAGACTTGTGGTAATTTACAAAGTTGAAAGTTATAAAAACAAAGCTTAAATATGGATTTAAGAAAGACGTGCAAACTTTCTGTTTAAATTCGACATATAATCTGTCCATTTTATATTTTCATAAGATAGTACGTCTCATGACGATTCCAAAAAGCTAAGAAACTCGAAAAACGGATTAATAACGAAAAAGATACGTAGTTTACGAGTTACACGTTAATTAAACGCGTTATAAAATAAACTTTATAAAAG
>BQNB010009090.1:37171-87824 GCA_026074375.1 Tanacetum coccineum
AGTACCTCCGCATCTCGTGTATGCGTTTTTAGAGAAAATGACAAAACTTCAGTCAGTTATTTCAAAGATTTGAGCCAAGAGAAAAGACCTCACTCATTAACGTTCTAAAATCTGGAAAACAAGCAATTGATTGGAAACTTTTGTTTTAATATCGAGGCTAGATCCCGAATTTTGCTTCACAAAATCCTTTTAGAGATGATTACCAACACTTCAGTCCAATTCAAAGGAGGGTTAACCCTAAAAATCCACGACGTCATCAAGAAAGAAGTAGAAAAACTTCTTGACGCGGGATTGATTTATCCGATCTCGGATAGTCCATGGGTTAGTCCGGTCCATTGTGTTCTAAGGAAAGGTGTCGGACCGTTTCACAAACGAAAGAGAAAATGAACGGTGACTACAAGATTATGTCACGGGTTGGAGAGTTTGCATCGATTATCGGAAAATTGAACGACAGCAACTTGTAAAGGACATTTTCCGGTACCTTTTATGACCAATTGTTAGAGCGATTATGCCTTTGGCAAGAGTTTTATGTTTCTTAGTTGGTTTTTCTGGTATTTCAAATTCCCATTGAACCTAAAGATCAAGAAAAAAATACTTTTACGTGACCCGTTCGGAACTTTCGATCGTTTACAGTCCGTTTGCCAATTCTTTTTTTGGTTTGTGCAGATGCATGTCCCGGGAACTTTCAACGTTGTTGATGTGGGCCTTTTTTCACGACCTTGATATGAGAAAACAATGGAAGGTTTTTTTATGGAGATTTTTCAGTTCTTTGGAGATTCTTTTTTCTCATGTTTGCCAATTTAGATAAAATGCTCTAAAAGGTGTGAAGACACCAAAATTAGCACTAAATTAGGGAAATGAGCCATTTCATGGTTAAAGAAGCATTGTTTTAGGAATAGATCTCTAGAAAGGAATTGAAGTCGATAAGGCTAAGTTGATGTAATTTCTAGCTTCATCATCCAACTATAATCCGTGACACCAAAGGATATTCGAAGTTTTCTCGGGCATGCTGGATTCTATCGAAGATTTATCAAAGACTTTTCTCAAAATCTATAACGACCATTGTACCCATCTCTTAGAGAAGAACACTCCTTTCAATTTTTTCAGGAAGATTGCATTTTTGCCTTTCAAACAATGAAAAGAAAGTTGACGAAGCTCCAAAATTCTCATTGCTCCAAATTGGGAAAAACCTTTTGAATCATGTTGCGATGCAAGTGATATGCAATAGGTGCGGTCTTAGAAAAGGTTTGAGGAAGCATTTCCGACCAATTCATTACGCATGGGGGGGGGGGGGGATAGCCAAGACAATGACTGGAAGCGGAATCATCATTACACAACAACCGAGAAGGAGATGCTTGCAGTTGTTTATGCTTTCGAGAAGTTTCGATCATATCTAATCATGAACAAGAGTGTTGTTTACACGGACCACTCCGCTTTGAAATATCTCTTTAACAAGAAAGACGCCAAAGCACGTTTGCTTCGCTGGGTCTTACTTCTTCAAGAATTTGATTTTAAGGTTATCGATACCAAGGGAGCTGAAAACTATGCAGCCGATCACCTTTCTCGTCTCGAAAACCCTTATGAAAATGTTTTTGACCCAAAAGAAATTACCGAGACTTTTCCTTTAGAGACTTTAAGTGTGTTAACTTCCAAAGACCAAAGTACCCCGTGGTTCGCCGACTTTGCTAACTACCACGCGGGGAAATTCATTAAAAAAGGAATGTCGACTCAAGAGAAAAACAAGTTCTTTAAAGATGTAAAACATTATTTTTGGGATGACCCTTTTCTTTTCAAGACTTGTGCGGATCAAATAATCCGAAGGTGTGTAGATGGCAAAGAAGCTCTCGAAATTCTCGAAGCTTGTCACAGTGGACCCACCGGGGGACACTACGGTGCCAACTTTACCGCCAAGAAGGTTTTTGATGCCGGTTTTTATTGGCCTACCATTTATAAGGATGCCTACGAATTTGTCAAAACTTGTGATGCTTGTCAAAGACAAGGCAAAATCTCTCAACATGATGAGATGCCTCAAAACGTAATCCAAGTTTGTGAGATTTTCGATTTATGGGGAATTGATTTTATGGGACCTTTTCCATCGTCTAGGGGTAACAAATATATTCTAGTAGCCGTCGATTATCTTTCCAAGTGGGTTGAAGCAAAAGCGCTCCCCACCAACGATGCTAGGGTAGTTGTTAAGTTCTTAAAATCCCTTTTCTCCCGATTCGGTGCTCCGAGAGCAATCATAAGCGATCGTGGGACCCATTTTTGTAACGACAAATTTGATAGAGTTATGTCTAAATATGGTGTCACATGGTCCGACAAACTAGATGATGCATTATGGGCTTTTAGAACCGCTTATAAGACTCCGATGGGATGCACTCCATATAAGGAGGTCTCAAAAGAATTTTGGAGAGGACGGTCGGAGAAAACCGTGCCTCATGGTCCGACAAACTAGATGATGCATTATGGGCTTTTAGAACCGCTTACAAGACTCCGATTGGATGCACTCCGTACAAGTTAGTCTATGGAAAAGCGTGTCACTTACCAGTTGAACTAGAACACAAAGCGTATTGGGCTCTTAAGCATGCCAACTTCGATTTAAAGACCGCGGGCGATCATCGAAAGCTTCAACTTAATGAACTTAGTGAGCTTCGAGATCAAGCTTACGAGAATTCGCTAATCTACAAGGAGAAGACAAAGAAGCTACACGATTCCAAGATAAAGAACCGAATCTTCAATGTTGGTGATCAAGTCTTGCTTTTCAACTCCCGATTAAAGATTTTCTCCGGAAAGCTCAAGTCCCGATGGTCCGGACCTTTCACAATCACCGAAGTTTATCCTTATGGCACTGCCAAGTTGTCTCATGCCGATGGTTCTAATTTCAAAGTCAATTGCCACCGTTTGAAGCACTACTATGGAGGGGATACACCACCATTGGTTATTCCGGACCTCCAGACTTTCCCTAAGGACAACTAAATTCAGGGATCGAGTCGAGCTTGCGACTCGGTAACCAAAAACAAGCCGCTTCGTGGGAGTTCACCCCATGCTTATCCTTTCTATTTTCTTTCTATTTTCTATTATCTAATGTGTTGAGAGAGGTTTGTTCTCTTTCCGATTTTCTCGATGTTTGTTGCTTGTTTGTTGAGATTTTTGCAGGATCAACCCAACAAATTCTTTGAAGCCTCTCGTGTCCGGTGTTGTTTCCCGTTCAACTCGAGCTTCTCATCTTTTGTGTGAAATTAGTTTGGGGAGATCCATATCCTTTCATCATTATCGATCAACGTTTATCTTTGCATACCTAATAAACGGCTTAGATTTACGTAGAAACCCGACTTTAAACATTGAGGACAATGTTTCGTTTTAGTTTGGGGAAGGAAATCTATCGATTTGATGTTGCTTGCTTATTGTTTTGTTCTCACGTACCCGTTTTCCCACAAAAAAAATACCAAAAATTTTAAATTTTAAATTTTTAGTCATATATATAAAAAAAGAAGTAAAAAGTAAATGTTAAGACATGAATGTAGGTTTTCCGTTGGTAAGAATAAAAAGTAATTTTTGACCCGATCGTACGTGTAGAGTTCTAGCTTTCTCCCTTAACAATTAATGATGATAGTTTGTGCTAGTCTCATGTAGACTTTAAACATGCTAGACTTGAACTTAACAATTAATGATGAAAGTTTATGCTATGTCTCATGAAGAAATTAAACATGCTATACTTGAAATCGTTAGTAAATAAAGACTTGTGCTAATCTCAAGTAGATTTTAAAATAAGCCTTTTGGATTTATATAGGCTAAGTATTTGCAAATTTCTTTTGTAAAGAATAAGAGATGATAGTGTTGTTTACGAATTAGGATGCTAAACAAAGTTTATTTGGAAAACTTAAAGGCTTATAAGAATAACTTGTGATTTTTCTTCCCCGAAGCTCTTAAAATGATTAATTATACGTGTTCTCTTTAATTTTTGCAAATTAGAAAAAAAAAAAGTTTTTACTCTTAAAAGTCTAATCAACATATTCAGAGAAAAAGCTTTATCAATGATGAGTCAAATATCGTTGGTAAATAAGAATTTTAGTTCGAGTTTATACTTTGGTTTTCTAAAAACAAAATTTTTACTATTTGCAAAAGTTTAAATCAAAAAAAAAATCTATAAAATATAGTTGGTGAATAAAAAGGATGCAAGTTATAAATCCTTAAGTGTTAATAATTAATATACAAACTCCATCGCAATAAAGTACATGGGCATTTGTCGGTTCGCTCCCGATGTGACATCGAAAGAAAGGAATGGATGCTGTATATTTATGGGTTTGGTATCAAAATAAGTACCGAGCTCTTGTCGAGAAGTGGCGAGGCCTGATGTGTCCGATGAAAGAAAAGTGATACCGATGTCCTACCTAATAACGAAAAATAGAAATAATAAAGTTGCAAAGTTAGAAAATAAATAGTAAAAGTTTCATTTTCTAAAACCAAGGTATTCTTTTTGAGCTAAGGTTTGCAAAGGACCTGACATAGCTTTTTTTTCATCAGAAGTTCATACGTTTTCGGTTCAGTAATTCTCCCCGGATGGTGTGTCAAAGCCTTAGCAACTTACACCGATGACGTGGGACGCTAGATCAATCTTAGTCTTAGCTTCAAGGTCTTTGTAACCCTAATACTGTAAGAGTATTCGTATTATTATAATATTGGAGCTTTTTTTTGTTGAATTATATATTCATATAATTACTGTTTCATTAAAAATTCTTCTTAATATTAAAGATTAGATTCCGCATAATCTTTAATACACTCAAACACAGTTTCTACTATAGTTGTGTTAGATTTATCTAATATAACTAAACCTTATACAAGCTAAGGAATTTGATCTATTGAAGTGGGCTCAACAGTGATACTCTTTAGTATTCACAGTGACGATGGAAATCCTTCCAGTGTCAACATCAAACAACACTGCGGTAGGTGACTTGCGAGATTCTATATGAATCAAACTTGTGATAACTGGATATCGATTTGGTCCAGTAAATGAATTGACGACTTAATCAGAAAGATAGTAACTATCTGATTCACTTTTATCGTGTTGTCTGCTTTGAGATGTTCCGGCAATGAGAACATGCAAGCATGGTGAATCTAATACATCTGTGTTAGAAGATCCTATGCTTTAAGCTGGAAACCTTATCAAGTAGGTTCTTCCAAATTGAACCTACCTGATCACACGTCGGTCCTCACGGAACCGAAGGTTATTACAACCAAATCTCGATGAATGCAAAGCCATATTCGTCCATATCTGCTGTTTATTACTAACATTCAAATGCAGGTACAAACGTCGGTGTTGCAGCCTCATTCCAGCAGAGTCTGATTCATTACCACATGCTCACGCTCAAGCTTTTAAGGTCACACATTCAGCATCATGACTGTCGCTGTCAAAAGGCCAAAGTAATAACAGTTTTAACTGTCAAAAAAATGGAGCGCGAAAACCCATTTTAACTATTCACCGTTCTTCCCCGTGTTTACCAAGGTCAAAATATAGAGCTTTTCCAAATTGGGTTAAGGAAGTCAATTCCAATGTGATTTTTACAAGATGGCAGGGAGAGATTAGTGAAATCAAGGCTCTAAGTATCCCTCTATCAAGCTCATGCCACGTATCAATGGAAAAAGCACAAGGGGTGTGGTTTTTTGTTCTAAAATCACTCACAAAAGAAGCACAAATACATCCAAAAGAGAATGACACGCTGGCAATCCTCAGGTGTCTACAGCTTGATCAAACGGCCACAATTGATGCTCAAATGATTGGCCAGGATTAAAAGATTGGAAAGCAAGGCAAGAGGGTCTGGAAGCTTCACCAAACACCTATAAATAGGCCTCACTTCTCACACACACATAATGGAGAGTTTTTTAGTAATTTTTAGTCTAGCTTAAATTCGTATTTTTCTTAAATGTAATTTTTCCTTTTTTAAGTAATGTAATCAGTTTCTTTAATTAAGGAAATTCAGTTTTTAGTATTTTAAATCTCATTTTTAAGCTCTCATTTAAAGTCATAAGCTCTCTTAAATAGCCAATTTGTCTCAATAAGCTAATAAGCTCTAAATAAGCTCTTTTAGTCTATAAGCTGAAATAGAGCTTAATCAATTCAGATTTAATCCTTTTTAAACCTTAAAACAGTATAACTTACTTTTATCATGGATTTTATTGGAATTAAGCTTTTGGAAGGGGATCTTAACTTGGAAGAGATCCCAAGGACTTTACTCTAACTTATCTAATAAGCTAGGGAGCTTGTAGCTGCCTTAATTGGTACCTCTTGTTTAGCTAGAGGTGAATTGTAAGTTTTCTTTTAATATCTTGCTTTAAATATTAGTTTTATAGCTTTCTAGACTTAGATCTGTTTATTTGCTTATTGAATTTGCTTATTAGTGCTTATTTTAGTATAATTTAGCTTAATAATCATAGTTGTTTGTCTGTTTTTAACTTTCTTAGTTTGAATCATAGATTTTAATATAATTGTTTTAAAAACCTCTAAAAAACCAAAAAAATAGTAAAATAGCTTAAGTCTTAGATTATTGCTTATCTAGTTGTTAATTCATGCTTATTAAGGTTGTTTTAATCTATTAGTTATCTGGAATTAAGCATTTGTTTAATAGATTTCGAATTTAGTAGCTTAATCATAACTGTCATAGTAGTAAAGGAGTGTTTGGCATAAGTGTGTTTGACCTCTAAAAGTCAAAACTAATTGTGCAATTTGCTTGAGTCAGCTTAGTTTTCATTTAAGATTAGTTTTTATAAGTTAGAGTTCAAAACTTCAAAAGATATGGCTTATTATCTTTGTTTTTACACCAGGGCATTTTGGCTGTGGAAATTTTGATCTAAGCCCTCTAAGGCTTAGATCTTGCTTGAACTTTGTTTATACACTCTATTTGGCTTAATAAGTTCGCCTGTGCACCAGGGGATTTTTCCCTTTGATTTTACTTGTGAAATTCTGATCTAAGCCCTCCAAGGCTACTGCTACCAGTACTAACAAAAGTTAGTACTGCCACCTTTAGCTTAACTTTTAGTTAAGTAAAAATAGGATTTAGGTTCTTAAATTCAAGATAGAAGTAATCTAGATATTGCTTAATATGGTTTAGGTTTTAGTTTTCAATTTACTGCTTATCTTCTTAGCTTATTAAGTTGTTAAAAAAAGGAACTCTACATCAGCAGTACTAAGTTAGTTAGTACTGCTGATATTCAAATCCCAATTTAAGCCAGTAATTGTAGGATTTAATAGCTTATCTTTTAGCATCTTATAGTTTAGTTATAGCTTAATATAGATTAGGATTTAAATCTCATTCTCTAGCTTATTTACTTAGCTTATTTTTGCTGTCAAAAGTCTTTTAAAAAAAACATAAAAAACCAAAAAACAGTAGGAACTTAAGTAGACTCTTAATTTGTTAAATTAGCTTATATGTCTAGATTTTAAAGCTTATATAGATAGATTATAAGTAGTTTAATAAGTCCTTAAAGTTTTAGAGTCTAGTTTTGCTTTTTAAAAGTTTTTAGCTTATTTGGAAATTGAGTTATTTGCTTATTTCTTGAGTTTACTTGTTTCATGCTTAATTTCATTAGTTTAAAAGTACTTCTAGCTTAGTTTTCTTTGAATTTATAGATAAAGCATCTCATAAGCTTCCTAGAACTCTTTTCCTTTTTCACATTAAGGTTAATTTGAGCTTATTATAGCTGTTTTGGTAAAACTAAGCCCAAACCCCTAGTTTCTGTAACAGCTTATTGAGAAGCTCTTTTAGAGCTTATCTTTGAGTTTCAGACCAAAGTAATTTTGTTAAAGTTGTTCTCCCTAGCTTCCTTTACAACTTTGCTCTTTCAAGTTTTTAGTGATAAGCACTTTTAGAATTTGAGCTTTTAATTGGACTTTGGTTATTATCGGGGTAGGACCTCAGGGACCATTCTTGTAATTTTCTGTTTTAATTGTTTCTCAGTTAGTCCTTCCCGTTAGTTAGCTAGTTACCCAGTTAATCCTTAAGTCTTTTACTCAGTTAGTCCCTAAGTTAGTCTTTAATTAGTTTTATTTAGTTTTAATTAATAATTAGGGTTAGTTTTAATTAGTTTAATTAAACTTTTATAAAAAGATAAAAATTAGGGCTTTTATTTTTAGAAAATTTCTGCACAATTTCTTTACTTAGTGTAATTTTTATAAAATTTTTTAGGACTTTATTTTTAAGAGATTTATTAATTTTATAGTTTTTAATTAGTTTAAATTTTAGAAAAATCATTTCTTTTAATCTAAAAAGCCAAAAATAGTAATTTCTTTTAATAGTCATAGCTTATCAAACATCTTTGCTTCATTCAAATCAGAATCCAAATTAGAACGAGGTTTCAATTTCACTAGTCGTTGGGGAAACGACCCGGGTGATCATACTTACCCGGTTTAATATACGTATTATATATTATATTATATATATTTTTGAGAGTGAATTTTATCAAGGGTAACTTGGTAATTTTCTTAATTTCTCTTTTAAAAGTATTATATTTTATAAATATTTTATATGTATGTAAAACTACTAAATCACCTGCATAAGTAGTTTTAGCCTTTTGATAAAACAAAACTGAAAAACCAAAAACAGTTAAAGTAGCTTTTTAAATTAACATTTTCTTAGCTTAAATGGATTTCAAAATGCTTTTTAATTGCTGATTTAGATAGTTTATAGTATAAGTTTTTTAGTTGTATAAGCCACTAATCCATAAGGTTCTGTTTGCTTGTTTATAAATAAGCTCAAAGTTGCCTTCTTACCTGTATGGAAAACAGTTTTGTGTCAAAGTGCTTTTTGGTTTTTCTCAGCTTATGGCTTGTTGGATTTGCTTAAATGATGTTCAGTGTTGCTTATT
This sequence comes from Tanacetum coccineum, assembly GCA_026074375.1. NCBI lineage: Eukaryota > Viridiplantae > Streptophyta > Magnoliopsida > Asterales > Asteraceae > Tanacetum > Tanacetum coccineum. The sequence goes on from BQNB010009090.1 coordinate 46,031, forward strand.
AGGTAGTTTTTAGGTGTTTGAAACTTAATTGGATTAAGCTTGAGCTTATTCAAGCTTATAAACTACTTTGGTTTAGTAATAAAACTTAAAACCCTTTAAGTCTTATCTGTCACACTTTCAAGCTTAATTTTTGGCTTATTGTTTAAGATTCACAAAAAGTTTCTTTTGTAAATGTTGTTTAGAACAAGCTGTTTTATAAGCTTGTGCAAAAGTTTTGAAAAATAAAAAAATTGCAAAAAGGGAAGCCACGGGTTCGAACCTGTGACCTCCCCCTTCATACCAAACGCCTCAACACCACACACAAACACCATCTGCCCTGAGGACTTTTTCATACATGTGTTGCATAATTTGTTTGATATAGGTTTTTAGGATAAAAGCTTATCGTGCTTATTTTCTTATTTACTGCTTATTCATTAAGCAAATTTTCAAGTTAGCATTTTTAATAGATTCCTCATTGTCTTAAGTACTTTTCATAATTTTTCTATAATTTTTAGAGTTAGTTTACTATTTTTAATTAATTTTCTAGATTAAAATCATTTTTAATTCATAATAAATAAAATAAAAAGCAAAAAAATATAATTCTTTTTCTGAAAATTATTTTTAGTCAATTAGGATTTATTAAAATTAAATTTGCATTCGTAGGGTTTAAATTTGCTTAGTTGGTTAAATTAGACGCGTTTTTAATTTCCCGTTAACGTTTTTTTAGGATTAATTGTTAATTGTTTTATTTGGTTGCGTGCTTTTACTTGTTAGCAAATGTTTATTTGTAGAAATAGGAAACCAAATTAAAACCTTGAATTATTCAATTACGCGATCACAAACTAGACCGACTTTCTATTCATACTTCGCCGAGGACAAACGACCCGGGAGGTTTTAGGAATTGCTATGGTCAAGAGCGATTCTTATAAATTTTTTGGAATACGTATACTACTATACTATAATTGTATTTGCCTCTTAATTACACATACTCGTTTGTGTGTGTAGTTTGGAGCGAATCAAATTTTTGGCGCCGCTACCGGGGAAGTGTGTAGCGATTTTCGTGTTTCCGTTTGAAGATTAGTATTTGAAGACCCTTCTCCGTGAAGTTATAATTCCCGTTTGTGAATATTTTTCTATAAAAATACAAAAATATTTTTATTTTCTTAAATTTTTTATGAATATATATATCAAGTAATCAAAAATACCAAAAAAATCAAAAAACAACAAAAGTAACCGTCTTGTGTCACTTACGAAAAAGGCGCACCTCTTTGTGAAATAAGTTATAAGGTGGGTATAAGGAGGGTTGTTCCAAAGAACTACGACCCGAAGGGACAAACGTTTTTAAGGCGATTCGTTCCCACTACGTCCCTCGCTTGCTTGCAAGTTTCACTTAAGGGAGTTACCCTAAGTTTGTTGGTTATTCGGTGAAATAAAAATATTTTTGTGTATATATTTTTTCTTTTCTCTTTGTTTGTTTTATCGGTTTTATTTGTGTAGTGCATGCGCACTAGAAATTCCTATTATCCAAATAATTCACTTGTAACCATTCCGAGACGTCGAAATAGACGACGTGCTCCAAACATAGTCGAACCCGAGCTTCGTACTATCGTTGAAGTTGCACCAATGGCAGATAATCGAACAATGAAGGAACTACTTCAAGCACCCACGGAAGGGTATGGAGAAGCTATCGTCATACCGGAAATTCTTGCGGAAAATTTCGAAATTAAAACGAATTTGCTACAATTAGTTCAAGCCAACAAATTTCACGGTTTTGAAAGGGATAGTCCACATACTCACATTGCTAGTTTTAAAAGGATGGTCGCGACATTGAAATATAAGGATGTTCCAAATGATGTGATTAAGCTTATGTTTTTCCCATATTCACTTTGAGGGGGCCGCTAGAATTTGGTAGGAGAAGGAACCTCCTAATTCAATCTTGACTTGGGATGATCTCGTAAATAAGTTCGTGAATCAATTTTTCCCTCCCTCAAAGACCACTCACTTAAAAAAATAAAATCTCTTGTTTTACCAAAAAATTCGATGAGACATTTAGTGAAGCATGGGAACTATTTAAGGAAATGCTTAGAGCATGTCCCCACCACAGATTTACGGAGTTAACCCAAATTGATACTTTCTATAATGGTTTAAATGAGAATGATCAAGACTCCTTAAATGCCGCGGCGGGTGGAAATCTTTTGAGTAAGACTACTAGAGAGGCCTTGAACATAATTGAGAATAAGTCAAAAGTTCGTTATTCATGAAACAAACCGAATGTTTCTAGGGTGAAAATGACTTCTAGGGAAAGTTCTAGTAAGACGGATGATAGAATTGATAAGCTTGCGGACCAAATTTCAAACTTAGTTGAGATTGTTAATAAGAAAGTTGTCACTCCCGCTACAGTTAAAGCGGTTGAGGAATCTTGTGTGATTTGTGGTGGTGCCCATGCTTATTATGATTGTATTGCTACCGATAGCAATCAATCTAGTGTTTGTGCGGCAACGGGTACTTACAATCAAGTAGCCCCTCCAAACCGTGCTAGCAACCAAATGGCACCACCCGGTTTTGCTCCGTTGCAAAATAATCAAAATAGGTTTAATCAAAATCAAGGGAATAATTTTAATCGGGGAAATAATTTTCATGGTAATCAAGGTTTTCAAGCTCCAATTAATCATGCTCCAAATTTTCAAAATCAAGGATTTCAAAACCAACCTTTTCAAGCTCCTAATAATCAAGTTCAACAAGGGATTTCAAATGAGTTTTCAAGTTACATGAAATCTAATGAGTCAATGATGAGAAATATGCAAACTCAAATTAATGTTTTGAGGGGTGATTTTAATAAGCAAGAGGAAAGTCTTAGGAGGAATCTAAATAATGATATGAGGAGTATATTAGGTAGTTTCTTCCAAAACCAAGCCTCAACTTTGGGTACTCTTCCGAGTAATACTATTCCTAACCCGAAGGGTGAGATGAAAGCAATCACTACTCGAAGTGGTGTTGCTTATGAGGGACCCTCGATTCCTACTAATCCTTCTCCAAAAAAGGTAGTGGAACGAGAAACCGAGGAGACAACGGATAAGGAGCAAACTAATTTCCAAGGAAGTACCGCTCACATCCAACCTCCGGTTATTCCCATTCCTATTCTGGAACCCGATGTTCCGAAGACGTTACCTAAGCCTAATATTCCATATCCTTCTCGACTTAACCAAGAAAAGTTCTGTGAAAAATCTAATGCTCAAATGATGAAGTTCCTTCAAATCTTTCAAGATTTGCACTTCGACATTAGCTTCGCGGATGCTCTTCTTTTGATGCCAAAATTTGCCTCTACGATTAAAAGTTTGCTTACAAATAAGGACAAGTTGTTTGAATTAGCTAAGATACCATTGAATGAGAATTGTTCGGCGATGCTCCTTAAAAAGCTTCCCGAAAAGCTTGGAGATCCCGGCAAGTTTCTTATACCATGTGATTTCCCAGGAATGGATGTATGTCACGCCTTGGCCGATCTTGGCGCTAGCATAAATCTTATGCCTTTTTCCATATGGAAGAAGCTTTCTCTACCCGAACTTACCCCCACTCGGATGACTCTCGAGCTAGCGGATCGATCCATTACTCGTCCTAAGGGAGTCGCCGAAGACGTCTTCGTCAAAGTGGGGAAGTTTCACTTTCCTACCGACTTTGTTGTTGTTGATTTTGATGTCGATCCTCGGGTTCCCCTCATTCTCGGGAGATCCTTCTTGAGGATCGGACGTGTCTTAATTGATGTTTATAGAGAAGAAATAACCCTTCGGGTTAATGACGAAGCCGTAACTTTTAATCTCAATCAAACTACGAGATACTCCTCTACATATGATGATATGTCGGTAAACCGAATTGACGTCATTGACGTTGCTTGTGAGGAGTATGCTCAAGAAGTGCTTGGTTTTTCTAATAATTCTACGGGTGGCAATCCCACCCCGACTTCTAAGCCTATTATTTCCGACTCTTCTCTTTCCCTCACTCCGTTCGAGGAAAGTGACTTCATTTTGTAAGAGATCGAGGCTTATCTCAAAGATGATTCAATTTCACCGGAAATTGATCATGCCGATTTTGACCTGGAAGAGATCGTGGCGTTTTGTTAATTGTTTTATTTGGTTACGTGCTTTTACTTGTTAGCAAATGTTTATTTGTAGAAATAGGAAACCAAATCAAAACCTTGAATTATTCAATTACGCGATCACAAACTAGACCGACTTTCTATTCACATTTCGCCGAGGACAAACGACCCGGGAGGTTTTAGGAATTGCTTTGGTCAAGAGCGATTCTTTTAAATCTTTTGGAATACGTATACTACTATACTATAATTGTATTTGCCTCTTAATTACATATACTCGTTTGTGTGTGTAGTTTGGAGCGAATTAGCAGGTCACAATGAATATGTTTTAGGCGTGTAGAATTAAAGACCGGTTTAATGTCATCTTGCATTATTTATTAGTCCGTATTCAATTTGTTTAGTCATGTAAACTTGTAAACTAGTAAACAAATAAGCATGTAGAAACATAATAAATAAAATGACATTAAATAAAAACGAGTAACAAGTAATAATGAGTTCTATACGAGTCTTCCTCAATTGAAGAACCATAAGACCCTTACTAGGTTTTCATCAAGTGCCTAGATCGCCCCATTCTTCACAAATTAATATGATTGAGTAGGTCTTATAGCCGGAATTTAGGAAACAAATCAAACTAACAATTTAGAAAGATCTAGTTTTTATAAAAAAATTAAAAATATTTAGTTTCTAAAAATAAAATATTTACAAGATCTTTTAAATAATTAGGAAGATTTTATATATTCCTAAATAAACAAATTAAAAGGAGAAACAAATATAGCTAAATTAACAATTAATTATATTCCTCTTTTAATTTTCTATTAACTTTTAATATTTATCTTGCAAGATCTAACAATTTTCTTTACTAATTTATAGTAAAGATTTGCATATTTTTGCCATATTTACAATAAGACAATAATAAAGAAAATAATTGCAGCTTAATAATAAAAAATCAAATCAAGGTGCGTAACTAGGCGTAAAATTTGATTTTTAAGCGTGTAACCCTAGATGCCAAAACGAGTTGACTCGTGATGCCACTGTTGGGATTTATTAAATCTGACTAACCAATTTAGCCACGAGTGCACAGCGGATGGATCTAGTTATGGCAAGTAGGTTAACACATATTAAATAAGAAAAACGTACCTTTTGCGATTATTCTTGAATATAATAAGCGTCTAAAACAAACGCCTCTACGATTGCTCACACAAACACGTCAAGCAAGTATGTAAGAATTTGTTAGTCTTATCTTCACGATCAAGCACCAAGTGTAATATCAAAACCAAACGCACGCCTTGCGTTCCCTTTTGAAGTCGAACCAATATAACAAACCCTAATTAGGGTTTATATCAATCAAACCCTAATTCGTCACTATTTAAGGAATCACCAATTAACCACCACGCGTACCTTGAATTAGTCAAGTAAGGAGATCAAGTAAAAGTGGAAAAACAAAACCATAAAAGGGTGTTTGGTTGAAATCGGTTATGGGAGAGAACCGAAATTCCTTTAGGGAATTCGGTTAGGGTTTTAGGAGAAGGGAGAGAGCACCAAAACTTTAGGTGATTGGAGAATGGAATAATTGAAGAATGAAGGATATGGGGTGTGTTTATATAGGCACCGCAATACCTTAAATCTTGTAGGAAAATATTAGTATAATTACTATAATTAAAACAAATCTTTCTCCTTCTTTTTCCCCTCTCTATAACCGGCCACAAACGCCCCTTCTAGAACCTTTGTGGGTTTCGGCCAAACAAGGGATCCACAAAGTTCGGGTTTTGTCCAGTTTAGTCCCTTGGTTCTATATTTAGAATATATTATATAATTAATTAAACAATTAATTAATTAAATAACTACTGTATTTAAATATAAATCATGAAGTAAACTATACTCTTCGTATTTAACGTGTGTGCCCTCAATAGGCTCACGTATTTCTAATGTATAACTTGCGGAACCGACTACCAAATTCCAACAATTAAGGTGTATCAAGGTGAAAGAGCGAGAGCTTCAGTAACCTTCTGTTGGGGTATATCGAAGTTTTGAATATACCACTTGCTCCTAAAGGACCGTCTAAGGTTATGGTAGGCTTTGAAATAGATGTCAATGGCATCCTAACAGTCACTGCTGGGACAGTTGCCACTGGTAAGATCGAGAAACTCACAATTACCAATACAAATGGAAGACCATCCAAGGGTGAGATTGAGAAGATGGTAAAAGATGCTCAGAAGTACAAATTTGAGGACCAGGAATTCAAGAAGAAAGTGGATGCATACAATGACTTAGAGAATTGTTTATACAAAATGAAAAAGAAGATCGAAGAGTGCAAACTCAAGAAGAAGGTCAGCCCCGAGAATTTGGAGGAGATAAAGAAAGCTATTGCTGACACAACCAACTGGCTCGAGGACAACCAAGCTGCACCTTTTGCTGAGCTTCAAGTCATGAAGATACACCTAGAATTCGCTTGCAAACCACTTACTTAGCTCCCGATATGGTTGGTAAACTTTGGGGATATCTAAATTTTGGTTTACCGTTTAATTTGATTTATGCTTTTTTGTTTATCGATTTCGTGTCTAAACGATTCTGATTTGATCTTATTGCTTTGTACTTCAGTAACAAACATTTAGTAGCTATTAATTATTGGGATATTTTAAAGATCGTTGTACCGTAATTTAAGTTTCGTTTAAGGATTAAACATATGTTGTTTTGTGTTTCACTTTAATGACTAAAACCGACAATCAGATCACTCCTACTTATTACTCCCAGGTGAGTGCTCTCTTTCCTTTCCAACCATTCAAATGAACAATGTGCAACAGGTTTTTGGTGAATTACCTTCCAAGATACAACGAAACACGAGTTGGTGATAAACCAGAGGAGCTAGCCAGTTCGCAAAACCCTTGATGATGATGAAAATATACAAATACTAATCTGACTTAGGACATGCCCCCAAAGTCATGAAATACAACAAGAGATTACAATTCAGAATTTGTGTTTCTTAAGCCACAAAATATTCGCGATCTGGTATAATAGGGAAGTCTTTTTGTTTGTGGTTAATGAATCTTGTGTCTTAAAGATTTTGATCTAATCTTATTGAGTTCTAAGAACTACTTTCATAGCCAGATATTCCATAGCTTAAGAAATGTTAATGATCGCAATATGATTAAATCAAACCCGGTCTGTTTATACGTTTGTTACAACTTACAACGACCATGTCTAACAAGTTTCGCAGTTGCTTTTCTTTTCCTTTCATTTAATACTCGAGTAAGTGTGATTGCGCAAAAATAACACCAAGATGTCACCATATGTTCGAAATACACATCCTTAAGCTCAAACCAAAAGGTCAATCCAATCATACAAAGATATAAACCGGTTAGAAGTATGGTTTCTACAAATCACAATGATCCTACAATACAACAATCTTACTAAAATGTGCCCGTCATGATTAGTAACTAGAATAACGGTTAGAATTTCCACAACTACCCTAAATAGTTAATCAAGACCACGGGAGCCAACTCTTTCCCCTTTGTTTAGCGTCTTTCTTGGGAAGTAAAGTGATTCTATCAGCATGAGCAACAGCCCACCTGTTGAAATCTGGTGAGCAAACAAGACTTTCAAGTGCTTTCTTGGTGGACTCTTTCGTAAACTCGTCCCATTCGTCCTTCGAGTATTGTCTTCTTTCAGTTGTGTCATGGAAGCTAGAGTAGAACGTGTTGGCCTCTGATAGTTTTTGAGTTTTGAGCTTATCTTCATACGAATCTTCAACAGGTGAAGAAACTGGTTTGTAGGATCGTATATGCTTGCCCTTGTTTGTTGCAAACGATATTCTGCATAGATGAAAATGAATTTTGTCTCATAAAAGGCATGATGCTAAGATACAGAAAAAATGTATAGGCCAAGTACTAGAGGTGGCGACAAATGGGTTAATTTGGGTTGTGCGTAATCTCTAACGTGTCATAAATAAAACTTGAAAAACTCCGTGAATGTTCTGTTGTAGAAAGTTGCACAAAGTATTTTTACTGCACAACCTCCTACATCGCTTTATTAAAATTATTAGATTAGCTTATTTTTTAATAATATGGTCTTTGTAACCATATTAAACATACTAAATAAAATAAAATAAAAAGTAGCGTGCAGCGAAGAACCCCCATACAATCAGACATTGGTCAATTTGACAAAAAAACAATGACAGTGCATCTAATTGATCGTTCCATAAGTTATGTAAAAAAAACCAATTTCATTTACTGAAAAATGGAGATAAAATACATCTTCCCACTTGTGAAATCACAAGGAAATGCTAGTAGTAGTACCTATTACATTTTTTTTTATATATAATTTAAATACTGGTCTTGAAGTTAAAAAAAGAATCTCAAAATCTCAAATAAGACTTGAAAGTCAAATGTGTATGCTTTCTAGGGATGGAGACAGTATACGGGTGAAATTGTTGTTTTCAAAAGCCTACACTAGTTATAAATGATAATAGTGTGTGCATTCATAAAGCAGACTTACTTGTGTGCATAACTATAAAGCCCCTTTCCGGCTGATGGAATGAGTACTCCAAAGACTAATGCTGCGACTGCCAATAACGGATCCACCGAACTCTGGAGCAAAAGAAATGTTTATTAAAGTTGGCAATTAGGATCCATTCACTTATGCATGTGTCAAATGGACTATAATATATCTCTAACAGGTAAACTAAATTATTTGCTCGTAGGGAACAGACCAAATAGGTTAGAGACGGGTCAAAGGGTGCCCAACCAGCATTTTTAATGCATAAAACCTCCTAACCCGTTTTATTTGAGACCATTTTTGACACAATAACTATTCTCAAAAATTTAAAACTTTGGATAGAGAGGAATTTGTTTGGGTTATCAACCCAATGCGAACTGAGGGTTGCCCAATTTGACCCGTTACCCAACCCACCAGACCTGCCCATTTGATCACGTCTAGAGCATATCAATAACTGGGCAAAATAGACAGCCATCACAATCATGTTTATTTCACTTGCATACATCAACTAAAAATGATTAATAATACAAACTGTTACATACATTTCAATACATCATTCTTATGCAACATCCGTTTTAACTATCTAAATAAGATTGTCAATTTGAGAAAACTGAAAAAAGGGGAAGATTCAGAAAGAGATCCAACATCTTCTACTTTACCAAATTAACTAAAAATAGGATGAAGGCATGATTCCAGGTTTTGACTAGTGCTAGTTGCATAGGCCACAAAGAATCTAATTTTCATGAATATAAATTACGAGTAATATACTTCTAGCTATAAAACAAAAGGTCAAAAGGGGCACCTGAAGAATCATACTAGAGGCCACGATTCGAAACGACCACTTAACAAATTGAGCAATACCGGTATCGATTGACCCGTCTTCTGTTAGAACAAGCTTACGGACAGCCCAGAAGCCTAACCACGCCCCAGTCAGAACAACCAAAGCTACAAGTAATACTGCTACCTGCGGTACGCAGCACAAAAGGTCAAAGTTTGGTGAAATGTGCCTAGTCAACGTTATAAACCCAACAAAAAATATAAAAACACACTTCTAGGGTTCAAGCACATAAATAACATCAGTCCAATTACCTAGATGTTGTCGATTTAGATTAAGGTTTATATCCAATGGGTATATAATAAGACGATAATTTACAACGGGTAAATGGGTTGAATGTTACCTACAACATCCTAAAACTGTTTATTCAAAAAAAGACAAAATATTCTCATAGTATAGTTTTTGTAAAAATCATTAATACATCAATATCATAAGACTTTACAACTGGACAAAAAAAGCATACAGAAAACAGAAACAAGTACAAAATTTAACTAAATCAAACTTACATACAGGACTGTACAAATCTTCGTCAATTCCCATTTCCACAAGTAATGAGCGCAATAATGAAGGCACATAGCTAAACAGAAAGGATCCAACCCCAACCTGAGGAAGTAAGATGTTTACACACAAGTTAGTTTACAGAAACTTTGTATGTGAACCCCTAATTGAACAAAAGTGAGGTGGAACACTCACAATGGATCCGTATAAAACTAATGCAAGTGAACTTTTTCGACCGCTTGGTAGGATCCTCATTCCCTGCAGTATGACATAAAGGTAAATATATAAATTTTCAGAACCTAATAACTATAAAAAAATTATTAAAAAAATGGCTAAAATTAAATTTATTGGCAAGTCACTCCGAACCCAAAGTTATGTGCTTAACCTGAAAAAGGATCACCAACACAACAAGCATAACTCCTAATGTCATTGCACCACCATAGTATATTATTAACGAGTTGCTCAACGAGGATGCAAAGGTCAACAGTGCGACTCCTAGTACCAAAAATATAACACGGTACACATAAAACTCTGCAACAATGAAATTTGGTGTCAAATATAGTAATCCAAAGAAGTTTTATTTGATTTCAATGAATAATAACAACAAACCTTCGTTTAGTACAACATCAACAGTTCCTACAGATGGGCCCACTATCCGTATATCCAAAAGCTTGTGGTCAAATGGGGACATTGATTTAACCCATGACCCTTTAGTAAGCTTCTCCCACTGATCTTCTGGGCACATCCCAACCCCAAGTGATGCATTCCTGCAAATCAAACAATCGCATAATTAAGTTTAACAGTTTTTTCATGGTATTAGAATTGTTACCATGTATATTTGATAATGACCATAATCTAGTTGTGTCATTACAACTTACCTAAGAAAACAAACGGTAATGTTTGGAGGACGACCGGTAAAATTAACATTTAAAACATTCAGTTTCACGGAAGAGAAGAAACTTGTGAGATTTGTAAGCCTCGACAAGCCATTAATTTCAACTCTTTCACAAACCACAGGAGATCCGGGTCTTGAACCTGGAGACTTTTCGACCACCAAGCTTGGGAATACTTGCAATGACGCAAACTCCGCAACAGCTGCAAACGCAAGACAATGACAGGGGTAATTATTGAAAAAGTTCCTTAAAGATATATTCGTAGCTTATTATAAATAATTTCTGAACCACAACACCCCAACCAAAACAGACATCTGAATGCGTATACCAACAGAATCATTAAACTACTGTTATTATCCATATTCCATCATATGTCTTAGAAGTTTGAACCTACCTACTATTAACGCTATTATCGTTTTTAAAGCGTGAATGAAAATTGGGAATCATCGTCTCTTTATAGAACTACAAAACTGAAAAGCGTGCAAATTGCTGTGTGGATTTCCTTTTGCTAATAAAAAAAACCTACAATTATGACTAACCTTATACAGAGTAGTTAAACTATTTCCCTTATGACTTTTATCCATTCCCCTTGTTCATTTATTTAATACTATAGAATTGCTATGCATGTTCCGTAATTCAAAATTAAAATTAACGACAAGCAACAAAACGCTAAGCTAAGTCAAAACAAAATAGGAAGCGACCCGCACTTCCATTATATAAACTCCGATAAAACAAAGAAAAATCGTTAGACTACTTCCATCATCCGAGTACCTTTCTTTAACGTTTAGACCACTAACTCACACTGTCATCATTTTTGAAGATTAAATCATAAGCCTATGAAAATAAAAACCAATCCGCATCAATTTTATATTTAGTTTTCATCTCATTCCCAAACAATGGCATATCCACATGTAAACTACTGGGGGAAGTCCAATTAAATTCCATTTCTTAAGCAACGAACTTTGTGATCCTGAATAATTAAGCTAAGGACCTTAAAGCAAGTTCCTTTCGCCTTTTTCTAGCAAAAAGAATCTTCATTTACTACTAAGATTAATTAAAAGATATATTTTTCTCCACTATAAGAAGTTATCAATTACCTTAGTAGAATGGACTTCATACCATGTATGAACTTAAGATTTAACTCTTCCATACGTCTCTTCAACTATTTAATAGTAGGAGGGTGTTTGGATTGCTTATTTTTAAGCAGAAGTAACTATGGTTATCCAGACTGCTTTTGTTCTTATATAGAAATGCTTAATCAAAATGAAAGTAAAGTTATTCTTTTATCATCATATTTAAACTAAAATCTTACTAGTAAATAGATTCCATTTAATTTTTTTTAACAAAATAAGCAAATCCAAATACTTTTTTTTTTTAAAGGAAATTAATATATACAAGTCCCAAACAGGACTTGAACCGACAACCATTTGGATGAGAAACATTCTGACACAGCATGGGGTACCATTGGGCTACAAATACTATTTCTGAAATACTTATTTTACGCGGAAGCATAAGGGTGTGTTTAGTTGGCGAGAAATACCCCATTTTTCCAAGAAAGATTTCATAGAAAAATGAAATTACAATTTTTTGAGAAATCTTTCTAAAATAATGAAAATCTCATTTCTCAAACTTTATCTAAAAATATGAAAAGTCCAGTTTACTCTTCTCTACTTTTCTCTTCACTAGAAAATGAAAAATGTAACACCGTCTAAACGGATTTTCCAAGTTCTTAAAAATGAAAAAGTGAGAATATTTCTCTGCAACTAAACTCAACCTAAGCAACCCCATAACTTTTTTTTTTTTGCTTTTTGTAAACCTAAATTCAATACAAGTAAAAAACACTAGAGCAAAATTAACAAGTAACACCACAAACCACAATAATAAGTTGATGATCTGATTAGTAATTATTAAGGACCTAAAAAGAGAAAAATTGATGATTAAAAAGATGGGGACTTACTAATAGAAGGTAAGTTGCTGGAATTGGTGATGGTAATGAGGAGGAAAAGGAAGAGGAGGATGGCCGGAAGTTGTACTGTGGTCGCCGGAGCACCACCTACCATTTTTGTGTGTGTTGTAATTAGTGGAAATTGAAATGAAAATGAGGACCCTGGCGGGCACTTTAATTTAAGAAATAATGATATTAAAAAAATCATATACACACAAAATACAATAATTAATTGAATGCATTTTGTAAATAAAGAGGATTGGCCACTCGCACCGCGCTACTACGCATTTTGTTCAAAGCGCTTTTTTGTTATTATGATTTTTCTGTAGTTAAAATGTCGTATTTTTTAAAAGATTTCACTTGTTATAAAGAATTATAGAATGTATTGTGCACACTTAAAATCACACAGCGTCTCTTTTTTACGAATTATTTGTTACACGTCACTCGATTACTATATTTAGTGGAGATTACTATATTTAAAGTAAGTAAACAGGATTTATGTTTAGGGGAGAGTTAAAATTTAAACGTTTTACACTAAAAGTGATAAGTGACTTTATTTTGAGAGAAGAGCTTTAATTATATTTAGTCGAAATTATTACAGTTCCTAAATGTTCTCTGGATTTTGAAATTACAGCTTTTAGCGGTTCGCATTTTCAGATCTACGATAATCCTAAATTATAATAAAATAGGTGTTTGATTTAAGATTCCATCCTTGTGACTATTTGTCACAGATATAACAACTCAATTTGTTGAATTTTAAATGGCGGCGATCAAAGAAGGCGTATGGATCGTTTTCTTCATTAAATGGCGGCGATCAAACCCTTTCCCCAATCTTTCGATCTAATCCCCTTAATCCTTGGTGTTTGAAATCGTTATAACCCCTGAAATTGGGATCAGTCATTTAATTGATGAATCTCATATCGAGCGTGTTAGGCGTCTTTCTCATCCTGGGACCTTAGGGTTTAGATTCGATTGTCCTTTCTTATTTATTTTATATTTCCGTTTTCCTTATTTTATATATCGCTTTTAGCCATGGGGTTTCGTTTCCAGAACTCCCTTCAATCCAAAATCGACCAAACCTCCAAGATCTCGAAGTCGGTGTTCATCTCTAATTTCCCTGATGATTGTTCAAGTAGGGACCTTTGGAAGGTATGTAACGGTTACGGCACCGTGGTCGATGTGTTCATTCCTAATAAGAGATCTAAGGCAGGGAAGCGTTTCGCTTTTGTTCGGTTCATTAATGTTCTCAATCTTGATCGTCTAATTGAGAATCTCAAAACTATTTGGATTGGTCGTTTTCACTTATCTGCTAATCCTGCTCGGTTTGAAAGGCCTAAAGCTTCTACCTTTCAGAAAGAGAAACCGGTGCCCTCTGGTAATGTAACGGGTTTTAAGCAGCCTATTGTCCAGAATCAAGGTGGACCAAAAGAGTCTTATTCGTCTATTTTGAAACCGTCTTTGGTTTTAGACGACTCTTGCCTGGTGAACAGGGATCTCACAAATTGTGTTATGGGCGAAGTTCTCCAATTTTCTTCCATTAATAACTTACAGGTACTTTTGTCTAACGAGGGTTTTCATAACACTCGCGTTGTTTACCTAGGAGGATTGTGGGTAATGATTGAATTGAAATCATCTAAGTCTAAATGTTGGGGTTGCTTCGTGGTTTCGCCGTCTTTGTTATGCGCAATCAGATTTCGCAGCTAAAGAACGGATAGTTTGGGTCGACATTGAAGGAGTTCCTTTAAATGCTTGGACTCGTTCAACTTTTCAAAAGATCAGTTCTAAATGGGGAGAATTGGTTGAATTAGAAGATGGGTATGATGACCTCTTTGCAAGGAAACGTATTTGTATTAAACACAGCCAAACGGAGAAGCATCTTGGAAAGTTTCAAGCTATTGTAAAAAGATAAGGTTTTTTGGGCTCCGTGTCCAAGGAACTTTTTGTTTGGTCCCCATCCTTCAAAGATGTTCCTGAGAAAGAATTGTTCTCGGACGACGAGTCCGGCCTAAGCTCAATGAACCTGCAAATAACCTGACAACGACGAGGTGGAGATTCTAGTGAAGTTGTTTCGCACATCTATTTGGCGATAACGGTGAAGTTCAGGGTTTCGAGCAACAACATGGTGAGTCTAATGATAAGGAGGTATCGTCTGATCCTTTCAATATATACAACTTACTTGACAAACGCACTAAAGAAGTAAGAACCACGGATACGTCAACCAGCATCCCTTATCCTCTGGGTTTTTTCACACCTTGGCAATGATATCCACGCATGTAATAATCAAGATTCTTCCTGAAGCAGAATCTGATCGGACCTCCTATAGGTCGGCAGGAGTAATCCGAGAGTATTGGAAGAGGCGGAAACTCCGTGACATAGTCTCATCTGAAAAGCATTTAGTAATGGTGTAAAGATCAAGGAAGGCAGATCCATATTGGAGATTTTTAGAAGAATGATTACGTGTGTCAAACAATTGCTTTGTCAATGGAAGGTATACTACACCATGGAAAGAATTACTGGAACTCAATGAGAACAATAGTTTCCGAGAATTGAGCAATCTTTAAATATCCAAGGCCTAGGATCCAAGGCTAAGAAAGATTGGATCAAGGAGTTGATTTCTAAACATAAAGTAAGTTTTTTGTCTATTCAAGAAACTAAGATGGAGAGTGTTTCGGCTATGGAGGTTAAATTTCTATGGGGAAACTATTTTTTCGACCACATTATTAGTGAGGCTAGTGGCTAATTCAGGTGGTATTCCTTTGCGCTTTGGGATACTAATTTCTTCAAGAAGATCATCATACTAAATCTGATAATTTTTATAGCTTCGTATGTGACTGTTAGAAACCAGTACAATCAGAAGTTATTAATTATTTCGGTCTACGTTCCCCAATCTGTTTCATCTAAACGTATGTTGTGGAGTTATCTCGAATCTCTTATCACTAGTTGGAATGGAGAAAGTTTAATTATGGGGGACTTCAACGAAGTTAGATGTATTGAATGAACAGAGGGGCTCGGTTTTTTTAACAGAACATGAGCCTAACGCGTTTATTCTTTATTCTAATTCGGGTTTTAAAACGATATCCAGCTGAAGGATTCACTTTCACATGGGCTTATCCTTCGGCTACCAAAGATGAGTTAAATAGATGGTTTCCATATGTCTAAAGTGGTTACTTTCAGCTTTTCCTCTCATATTCGGCTTATCTGTCTGGATCGCACCTCTCAGACCAAAGGACTATTTTACTCAAGGAATCCTTTTTTGATTTTGGCCCTCCACCATTTCGCTTTTATCTACTCTGGCTAGCTTCCGTGGATTCTATAGACTTGGTCTCAAAATCTTGGAATTCTTTTACTCTTGATGATTCCAATGGTATGATTCGGTTAAAAAAAAAGCTTCAAATGTTGAAGAAGGAGATTCGAGCATGGACTTTGGATTTCAAAAGGCATCAGGTAGGTCTTTCTAAAGATCTTAAATCTAAATTGTTTTGACATTGATAAAGTGTTGGATCAAGAGAGTCAACGACGACAATCTTTTGTCTCGTTTTGGAGTCTTGAAACAATTACACGTTGTTAATCTTCTAAACAACCGTGATATCACGCCAAAGGTAAAATTCCGTTGGGCAATCGAGGGGACGAGAACTCCAAATACTTTCATGCTATCATTAACAAAAAACACGTCAAACTTCATTAAAGGTATATGGTAATGGTGATTGGAATGTCGAACCTGATCTGTTAAACAAGAGTTAGAAGCACTTTACGATAGATTCCAAGACCCGGGTTCTAGACGAGGTAGTCTTAACTTTCCTTTTCCTAATCGTCTCAATAATGATCAGATCTTAGAATTGGAATCTCCGATCTCAAATGAAGATATTCGCACAGCCGTGTGGGGTTGTGGAGTTGATAAATCCCCTGGGCCGGACGGTTTTACTTTCGAATTTTTTCGTAAGTATTGGACCGTTGTTGGGCCTGACTTTTGCATAGTTGTGAAATGGTTTTTTGATCATGGAGATTTTGCTATTGGATGCAACTCTTCGTTTGTGGCCCTCATCCCTAAAGTTCTTGATCCGAAAGTTGTTAGTGACTACCGTCCCATCAGTTTAATTGGAAGCCTTTACAAAGTCGTTACTAAGATCCTAGCTTCTCGGCTTTCTGTGGTTATCGGATCTCAATCTCAGATGTTTCAGACGCATTCCTTCCCTATAGACAGATTCTCGATGGTCCTTTTATTATCAATGAAATCCTTAGCTCGGTGCAAACTTAAAAAGCAACAAGCCATTATTTTGAAGTCGATTTCGCCAAGGCTTTATGATTTCTGTTAGATGGGATTAATCTTGAAGATTTGTCTCAACTCCTTTTGGATTCGGTCCTACAGTGAGCTTGTCATGGATTCGTGGAAGTCTGTCTTCAATGGAAGGCGCCTATTTAGTTTAACGTGAGCCGGGGTGACTAGGGGAGTGGGGGGGCTGGGAAGGTGGTGAATTTATACGCGGGCGATGAAAACATGGGGACCGGGGGGCCTTGAGGGGGGGGGGGGGGGGGGGGGCTCCCCATTTTTGTTTTTTACTCATTATGGAGTTCTCTCCACTTATCATTTTCCCGGGCAGTTGAAGCGGGAATTTTCAAAGGATACAAGATTGACCCTTCTACTACGTTGTCTCATTTATTCTACGCCGACGACGCGGTATTATTGTGAGTGGTCCATACCTAACTTAAAGGGTATCATGAATTTTCTTCGATGCTTCTCTACTTTCGGCATGATCAAAAAATATTCAGAAGAGGCATCTTCATGGTGACGGTGTCCCGAGATAATTGTGTGGCTGAAGCTGCGAAGGTCTATTGGTTGTTTTGAATAATGAAAGCTCATTTAAATACTTGGGTAATTTGGTAGGAGATAATATGTCTTCTAAAAAAGGCTATGGACGAACGATTAATAAGATGAAGAAGATGTGTCTAGGTGGAAACTTAATACCTTATCTGCGGTGTCGTCTTACCCTTCTTAAATCCGGTTTTTGCTCCACTCTATCTACAACATGGTCGATTTTCAAGTTTCCAAATTTGTTCCTAATTATATGGAGAGTCTGCGTAGGAATTTTTTTAATGGCATTCAAGAGGGTGATAGAAAGATTGCTTGGGTCAAATGGTCTAAGGTGCTTGCTTCTAAACTTCGGGGGTTGGAGTTTCCTAGGTTCCTCCTCTCAATCGGGCTTCTTTCTTTTCAAGTGGGTATGGCGCTACTTTCTCATGTAACTCTTTATGTCCCGAATTATATCACTTTACATGGCTTTGAATGGTCATGTTCTTTCTGTTCTTCAATTCGACATGGAGCTCCATCATAACAGAATTACTCCCTTAAAGTCAAAGGTGTCGATCTCTTATTTCTCATTGTAATATTCGTATGGGAAAAGGTACAGGTACAATTTACAAAAGTACTGATTTACTCAGATAAAAAAATACCCGCAACATTAGGCCCAACATATTTGCCCATATAAAAAAACAAACTAAAACTGGGCTCGGTTACTGTTCATCGGCCCAAAAAAAAATTCCTTTTCCCCTTCTTTGGCCAAAAATAAGAAAGAAAACATTTACGGGACGTACTCTCATTTTTAACTACCCACTAGGCTCGGTTACTGTTCATCGGCCAAAAAAAAAAACTTTATAATCCCGCTCCCCTTCTTTGGCCAAAAATAAGAAGAAAAAAAATTTACGAGACGTACTCTTATTTTTAACTATTTACGGCTTTCTATCGGCATGGGCCAAAAAAACGCGCGATTGTCATTTAATATAAGAACAAAACAAACTATTAAACATGAGACCGAAAAAATGAAGCCGAAAAAAAAATTAATGCCCCACAACAACACGCGAAAAATTAACGCCCGCAGCAACGCGCGGGTAATCTTGCTTGTTTTGTAAATAAAGAGGATTGGCCACTCGCACCACGCTGCGACGCATTTTGTTCAAAGTGCTTTTTTGTTATTATGATTTTCTGTAGTTAAAATGTCGTATTTTTAAAAAGATTTCACTTGTTATAAAAAATTATAGAATGTATTGTGCACACTTAAAATCACACAACGTCTCTTCTTTACGAATTATTTGTTACACGTCACTCGATTACTATATTTAGTGGAGATTACTATATTTAAAGTAAGAAAACAAAATTTATGTTTAGGGGAGAGTTAAAATTTAAATGTTTTACACTAAAAGTGAAAAGTGACTTTATTTTGAGAGAAGAGCCTTTAATTATATTTAGTTGAGATTATTATTCACTTGTTTATATATGTTTGTGTGGAAGTTAAATTTAAAGTGTTTTGGACTAAAAGTGAAAAGCGACTTAACTTCGAGTGAGAGTTTTAATTATACTTGGTAGAGATTATTAAAGCGTTTTGGACAAGGTTCCCGTCCATCATGGCTTTGGAACAATTTACTTCATGGTCGTGATTTGTTGCTTCGTGGAGTTAGATGGCAGGTGGGAAATAGGCAGAGTATTTCGTTTTGGACACAAAAGTGGGTTCCTTTCAATGAAGACTTTTTCATTCATTCACCTCTCGGCCCATTCCCAAATGGCGGTAAAGTATTATATTTCATTGGGAATGGTGCTTGGAATACTAGGATGCTTCGAAAGTATGTTTCAGTAAGAGAGGCTGAGATCATCTTGGGGATTCCTATTTCACAAACTGGATGTCCAGACAAACTCGTGTGGCACTTTGATTCAAAAGGTCAATACACGGTAAAATCTGGATACAAGCAAGCTCTTTTGTTGAAACGATCTCATCAAGCAGCTTCAAAAGCAGACACAAGCTCTAAGCCTCCACAACAATTCTGGAAGACTCTATGGAATATCCATACACAACCAAAAATTAAAGTATTTACATTGAAAGCCATTACTAACTCTGTTGCAACCATGGATAATCTCTTTAAAAGAAATTTATCTCCTTGTCCAAAGTGTCCAATATGCAACACCTGTGTAGAAACAATTGAACATCTGCTTTTTGAGTGTGCATGGACTCGACCAGTTTGGTTTGGTTCTTCTTTATGTTTTCGGAATCATCCTTCAGGTACAAGTGTTTCTCTTCGCTTTCAGAGATTTGTTGATATTTTTAAGTCAAGTTCAGAAGCTTCTCGTATTCTATTAATCGTGGCTACGATTTGTTGGTTTATTTGGCGATCTCGATGTGCCTTTGTTTATGATAATGTTGATCTTTCTCCTAAGCACACGTTAGCCTCGATTAATGCTCAGTTAAATGAGTTCGATAAGATAATGGCCTCAAATCTCACTACAAAAGCAGTTTGTCCTCATTTTACATTACAAACTTCACTGCGGTGGACCCCCCCCTCCCCCCACACGCAGCTCTCAGGTGAAGATAAACTACGATACAACTTTTAAGGACTCCAAGGCCACTTTAGTTGTTGTAGCACATGATTCTACAGGTTCCCTCATTTATGTCGATGGTATGCCTTGTTCCCTCATTTATGTCGATGGTTAGCCTTAAAATATATTGACTTATCCGGAATTACACTAGTTATCATTAGGCAAGACACGCAGGGACTAGAATTGTTAAGTTAGAATAGTTCCCCTTGTCTTGACCTATAAATACCCCCTCCATACTTCCATGGAGGGGTGAGAATTCATTTTGTATCTCACTAGTGTGTATCTTTCTCTTTCTAGAAAACACGCATCTTTCCTTTTTCTCTCTCTAAATAATAATATGGCTAAGTTCTTGTTTAATCCTCCCTGACCTCCGGATCGAGTTTAGCTAGTGATATCTTATTGTGTACAATTGGTATCAGAGCTAACCGGGGGTGTATTGTATTCGTGTTTGTTGTTTCGTGGCTTATAGATTTTCAAAGCTTATTTCATGTTTTTTTGTCATCAAAATGGTCATGGCTTGGTTTGTTGAGTTGTGGGTCTTTGATATAGCTACAATATCTCCTAGTGTCGATCTTTATTTTGTATATCTAAAGGGGGTTATGTAGCTTCTTGGCTATTTACAGCTTATTTTGTTTTTTTAAGATTTTTTTGAGTTTCTTGCTCCTATGTTCAAAAAGCATTCAACTTTTCACCTTAAATCTCAAGCAACTTATTTCTGTCTTTATATTCGTGACCTTTTCTGGTCAATCTGCTTATTTTCGTCTTTTTTTTGGGTTTGCTTATTTTTTTTATATGTGGTCCACGGTTTGAAACACAGATCCATTTTTTAAGTTTCAAAGGACGATTTTTGTTGGTTATGCTAGAAGACAAAAACAAGGATGATAGTGCAACCGAATTCGCAGTCTACTCGAACTCGCAGTTTACATCTTTAATTGAACTCGCAGTTTTATTCATCAACCGAACTCGCAGTTATAGAAGGCATTGAACTCGCAGTTCCTTCATTCACTGAACTCGCAGTTATAGAAGGCACCGAACTCGCAGTTCCTTCATTAACCGAACTCGCAGTTTTACAAGTTTACCGGACTCGCAGCTTATAGCTTAACCGGATTTGCAGGAACCGGATTAGCAACCTACGAGACCCAATCGAGTCAACTCGGTATTTACCGAGTTGAACCGGGTCAACTCAAAGAGTCAGTCCAAATCGAGTCAAGAACCAACAGGACAAAAATGAAGAAGTGAGAATAAACAGACTCGATTAAAACCCACATCTAAATCTCATCGTCACAATACCATCATCAAAACTACAAATCCATATTTATGCTAATTAACCCTTCGTCACAATTCATCAATCAAAACCACAAATCTAAACTATTATCATGTACATAATATATCACATCATTTCTTCATCATTCAAGACTCGAACTAAATGAAATATATACAAGATCTCAGATTGTTCAAATAAATTACAAATCTTATAAAGATTTCTTTTGAAGAAAACCCATCATAGATCTTTAAGAAGTATAACTTCTTTTATGTCTTTTCGAAATGTTAAAGATTGGACTAAAACAAAATTGTTTCATCCCCTCTTTATTTCGTTTCAATAAAAGTAAACACCACAAGACGCAACCTACCCGAGACCCTTCAAAAGATCTTGAAGCCACGTTTGATCTTGAAGCCGATTCAACGAAGATAAAAATCTTGTTTTTCAATTTATGTGTTGGGTTATAACATATGAACGATTATGATGTGTTTGTAGATAGATGAAAGGAGTTTGGGAATTGGATCCGTTTAGGAGATATAAAGAAGGATATGATGGATCTTAGTTTGGGTTTTACTGAGTTTAGATGGTGGCGAATGAAATGTGTAGGGTTAACTGTGTGAGTTTAGGGTTTGATATCCCTAATTTAAAGGGATGTTTATGTCTGGTATATTGATGTGCCGAGTACTGAGTATTGCAAACATATGGGCCGAAACTTGAATTATGGAGTGGGCCGAACACTTTATTATATGGGATTATGGATCTGTTACCTTTTCAATCGGATACAATGATTAGTGGCAGGCCGGGTATTATCCTCATTGTTGGATCATATTATATCACTTGGAGTGGGCCGAATTCAAGTTTGATGTTAGGCTGGGTTTGTTTAAAAAAACATGGGTTGTGTCTTATGTGTTAGTGACGGGCCTTATCACACATACATAGGCCGAATGTTTTCTAGGTGTGACAATGGAATGGATTATATGATTATGAGGCCGAAAATGATCACAGTTTAACTAATTTTTTGGCTAATGATTATGAATTAAGCCGGCTATAAAACGCTATCATGACAAGTTAGACTAGACGATGTTTATCCGTTAACGACAATTAAAAATAACATTTGTCCTAGTTTAACAACATTAAACACGAACAACAACACAACAAACATGATACATAACACTAAAAATGATCCGAATAAGATTCACTAAAACGACAAACGGCTACAGATTTGGATTACGATGACAAGTGATCACGAAGTTGATTTGGTATCCCTTATTTGACATTGAAGTTGGGTTTCACGAAGGCGTCTACTTATTTCATCATCAAGACTTCCTTCTACTTTCTACCCCTTTTCTTCAAACCCAATCTATCGATTGATGACTTGCTTGAACGTATACAACTTATGATTAAGACTTGGATTATCTAGTTATTTCCTGATGTAAGGAGTTACATTGTAGTGCTCACGGTTTATAGCTATCACTTAAAGGAGTTACATTGTAGTACTCAGTGTCACACGCAAATGTCGATGTGGATAATGTCAAGAGGTGTTGTATTTCTTATACTTTTCTGGTTGAGTATAAAGTACTTATAGATTTAATCTTGCATCGTTCTTCAATCAACAACAGTGCAAGATTAAGTAACAAATTTAGGGGATTCTACTTCATTTTCAAGTTTGGTATATCGGGTTTACTTCACCAAGTGATCACAACAATAGCCGACAGAATACGAGGTTGGTAAGTTAGCCAGAGAGTTTAAAGGTTGAGATGTAATCAGCAATTCTCACAGGATATTATTGTGCTATTCTAAGACAATGGTACTTCACAGTCTAAGCAAAATTCTCAAAGTTCTTCAACGACATTCATATACAAGACCTTGATTATACCAAGTTTTCTTGATTCTTGCTTCATCTCCTCTACGGTTTCTGAAGACAAGAGGGTAATGCTTTGTTTGGATTTCAAGATTTGTGCTTAAGACAAGAACTTCTCGAGTATATGTGCGTACACAACAATGATGCTTCCGAGAGTTCGCAACCATCATGGGGGAAAATGTGTACATCCGGGACTTAGTTGACTTTGATGTTACCATGTCAACTTCCAGGGGGAAGTAGTGTATACTACTTTACTTAGTATGGTTTATGAAGTATTCTGCATACGTGAGAAGAATTGTTGCTGATTTCTCGCATGCACCCCCGAACGAATATTCACCAAGCCCTAATGACAAGAAGCAGTGGTCGTTGGTGTGGTTTGACTTCTACAAAATTCCGATGTGCACGTCAATGACATATAGAAGATGGTTGAAGCTACATCAAAGTTTTAGAATCTGCTCAAGATAGGGATGTTGGTTTGGGGGGGGAGCTGATTCAGAAACTTCGCCAAAAAGAAGTCTATGAAGAAATCTTTTCAAGACGTGCTGCATGAATTGGGGGGAAGTTAATCCAACTCATGCATACTACAATGGTTCCAGAACAAGTAAAGACAATGAAGATCCAAGCTGGAGTACAAGTTTCAAGACCATGAGAACTAAGAAGGCATCTTCAGCTATGGAAGCGCTTTGGAATACTTTATTTGTGTTGTATTTATACTTGATAGGAACATTGTAAGTAATTTCGTATGTCCACATATTAGGGAAAGATTGTTAGCCTTAAAATATGTTGACTTATCCGAAATTACACTAGTTATCATTAGGCAAGACACGCAGGGACTAGAATTGTTAAGTTAAAATAGTTTCCCTTGTCTTGACCTATAAATACCCCCTCCATACTTCCATGGAGGGTAAGGATTCATTTTATATCTTACTAGTGTGTGTCTTTCTCTCTCTAGAAAAAACACATCTTTCCTTTTTCTCTCTCTAAATAATAATATGGCTAAGTTCTTGTTTAATCCTCCTCGACCTCCGGATCGAGTTTAGCTAGTGATATCTTATTGTGTACACTTATCATAGCATAAGCTTATTTTTTAGAAAAATAAGCTACCATTAAAAATAAGTCTCGTTTGGCTGACACAGCTTGAAGGAGCATGTAAAAAAATAAGCTACTAAATGGAATGCTAGTTAAACTAACGTTTAGAAAAAAGCTCCAGCAACATGCTCTAGCAACCAGATCCAGCAACCCGCTCTAGCGATCCGCTTCAGCTCCTACTAGTGCCAAACATACCATATGTCTCATCTTCATGCAGAAGTTTTAGCAGTGCACTATGCATGTCAATTGGTATTTCGTCGTGGTTGGTCTCAAGCAATTGTAGAATCTAATTGTTAGACGGCTATCAACCTCTCATCTACGGAAATGATACCACCATGGAATCTTGCTGCTCTTGTTAGTAACATTCGCTCGTGGTCGGAGAATTTGTAGTTATCCTTCTCATGGACTAAGCGTGACAACAACAAATTTTCTCATTGGGCCGCTTGCTTTGTATCTTTGTCTGCTTTACCTTTTAGATAGGATGTTTCGTTTCCTTATGAACTTTCCTCTCTTTAGAGGAGTGATATGTATGACTCTTAGTTTGTCTTTTAATAAAGTTTTAGTTCAAAAAAAATTAAAGCGTTTTGGACTAAAAGTGAAGAGTTACTTAACTTTGAGGGGAGCTTTAATTATACTCAGTGGAGTTTACTATTTATAAGCAATATTATATTACTTAGTGGAGGTTATTATTCATACACAATATAATATTGCTTTCCATTTATGATAAATGTTAGAAAATGAATCGTCCTTGTTGTTTACTCTAAATAACACTCATCGTCCCTATTTCAAATTAATTACACCAGTGGTCCCTAATTTTGAAACTAGTAACCACGATAGTCCTTGTTTTGGATGGCCGTTTAGTTTTTCGTTAAGTCTGAAACTATGATCAGGGTATTTTGTCTTTCTATTTCATCCAATTTTTCAATATTAAACCCCCCACCTCACTAAAACATTTATTAAATCATACATTTTTCTCTTTTAAATCTCTATCATATAAAACCAACCACACACCAAACCTTAACCTTGGGCATCCAAACATCTCCTTAAACCTCTAAACCCGCTAGCTCTCAATACCCCCCCCCCCCCTTCACCACCATCAGGTCTGTCGTCGCCCTCACCTCACCAGAAGCCACCACACCATCACCACCGATATTTTACTATTTTTAAATAAGGAAAATGCAATAAATCCCAAATAATCTACCCCCCCCCCTCCACAAAGTTTATTACAAACTGATGTGTCTATGTTTTACGTGGCATGTTCAAATTCACTTTTTAATTGTCTCTCTTATATGCATCCATTAGTTAAATAACACATCATTTTGTGGATAATTTTTTGTAAATCTTTTGTGGTTATAGTATTCCTCTTTAAATAAACCCTAACTTCACCCCTAAATTATCAATCGCAATCTTAATACCTATGGTTATCAATATCTAACTTAACATACAAGAACCCATAGATTCTAAAACCAAAAAAGCTGGATTATAACTAAACAAACCCACACTACAGCCACTTAACAACATACAATAACAACTTTGTACTGATCCCTACCAGATTCAAAAAATAAAAACGAAAGAACCATAACCCAAGACATAAACCACCTCCCTATCACTCCCATTCTCAAGGTCAACAAAGATAACAACAAGACTCAAAACAAATGAAAAGAACCAAGATCTCGGTGTTTATTTTGAAAATCATTTCTAGATTCTAACCATTCGAAAACCACACTCATCTAACGATACACAACAAAACAAAACAAAAACCTTAACCTTACCCGAGACCTCATTTAGAGATCTTGAAGTTGATTAATAGAAGACAAAAAGGGTGCGTTTGTAAGCTTGTTGAAAAAGCTAGGTTTGTGGTTCGTTTATGGATAAAAGAAGAAAAGCAAAATCTGTGTTTTATGGTCTTCAGTTTGTCATATGCAATAATGACGACTATTGTTAATGGTTTGTGTTATTCATTTTGGACATAAAGAATTAAAGGGATAAGGGGTTGTATGATTTTGGGTGAAGGTGGATTTGGTGACAACAAATAGGGTGCTCAGACATGATGGAAAAGGTGGGTGAAAGGTTGTGAATTTAGAAGGTTTTCGATTAAGTGGGTTTGATGAATTGGGTTTTAAAGATGAATATGATGATTGATCTTTATTTAAATTGCAAATGGAGGTTAATGTTTGATTTATGAAATTGGTAATAAGGAAGAATATTATGAATTTTATTTAAAAGAAAATTTGAAAATTAAAAGTGGTCGACAACAAGGGTATTTGTGTGTTTTAATACAAAGAAAAATGGTTGGTGTGATAATATAATATTAGGGTGAAATCGAAAAGACAAAAATAGCCTCACTAGTTTCAAACTTAACAAAAAAAATAAACGACCATCCAAAATAGGGATCGTTTTTATTACTAGTTTCAAAATTAGGGAGCAGTGGCATAACTAAAATGGAATAGGGACGATGAGTGTTATTTGGGGTAAACCACAAGGATGATTCATGTAATATTTCCTAAATGTTATATAGATATAATTGAATGAATTTTGTATGTAACGAGGGATTAGGCGGCCGCGCGTTGCTGTGGAGCCTAACATCTAATAGATCCATAAATTAGATACAGAATCAATTCTGTATTGCAAAATACATACTATCCAGCAAAGAAACAATCAGTTTAAATCTAACATAGCGTTCTAAAAAGGCATAACGACACAAACTTCTTTGTTCCATTTATTGCATACAAATGATTATATATTGAAAACGATTTCCGCTACAATGAACACAACATATCTTGCCACATATATCCACCCTAATTCGAAACTGACGAACATTTTCCAACCCATGTTTTTTTCTGCAAGATGATGTGCAGCAGTGTTTGCTAATAAGGTGGGACACGTTGGGTAATCTAATCATCTACCAATCGGCACTTATACATATTTTATTAAACATGACAGAATGAGTAGGTGCGTTGGATCAGAATACAAACCAAAGCTATGACATAAAATCCACGGCTTTCTTCTAGGAAGCGAGCAAGGAGAATTCCAGCAAAAAAATCTTCGCAATTCTTGTATGTGGGACATTCATACGATTCAATCATACAGAAGCATACCTGAGACATAGTCTATTTTTTATTTAGATTATGCATGATAGGTAAATTTATATATTAACTTTGGGTTAAGGATATATATTAACTTTGGGTCGAAAGAGATCGATACGAAGGTTCTATTAAGCATATATAGCAAAACTTCACAATCATCAAACAAAACATTTATATCGATTTCTACCCCGTCCTGACCCCAACATCAGCACATTTACTTAACGTATCTTGAATAAAATAAATACAAAAATGAATAATGCCTCAGTAGTTAGAAACAATGTCTTTATGCATTGGCTCAAGTAGTAGTTTGGCTACAAAAACCGGTAGCATGTTATAGTTCTCGGTTTTTGCACTTTATGCATTAGCTTATGTATTAGACTGGCTACAAAACCGGTAGCATGTTATAGTTCCCGATTTTTGCAATGCCAAAATCACGACGCACCAGGTAACTGAAAAATTCCCTTCGACTTGTTGTCACAAAGATTTAAAGGTCCAATAAGTAGGAATATACAAACACCTCGTCCGAGAACGGCCCGAAGGCGACAACATATATCCGCACGTTGTTTTTGGGTACAAAACTCACGACAATTTTTAAATCGGCTAAGAGTGTTGTAATCAACTTGTTTAAATTAAGTACTATTTCCTCTAAGCCAAAGTCCCTTAACTGGACCAAAACTCCAATCTCTACTCCTAAGTGGTCATAAAGTCATGTAAAGTGTGCGGACTAGTGTTTTGGCGCACTAATCTTGAAACAGAAGGTCATTTTGAAAAAGAATGACGGAGAACCCAAATAAAATTTGGCACCTCCCAGATTATAGGTAACACACTAATATTAAGATATAAAGAAAATATTTTTAGAATATGCCCTTAATCACATAGTACACAGCTCATACTTTTATAACTGTAGAGTAGCAGTATTCAATTATAACCATAGTGTTTTAATTACACACATCACTCATTAACAAACATATTTGTCACCCAAAGATCTCTGATGACTGTCACGGTGTCATCTTCGTTAGTTTGCATGGGGTTTGTCTTGTTGTACTTTATAGCGCTATATAGCCACTATCGACGATTCTTTAGTGATTTGGAAGGATTATTCATGGGTGGTTAAGCACTTTTATCACAAAGCGAAGTAATATGGAGGTCTTGGTATACTTTCTACGGGAGCTTACTGTTATTTTTGTCACACAATTTACTTAGGGTGTGTGGTAGTACAGTACAACATATAGTACCTTAACTAAGAGAAGAGATGTTGAAAAGTTCGTGGAGTAGATATTCATGATTTCTTATGTCTGATGGATTATAGTTATGTCATTTGAGAGGTGCGTGAGTGACAACATTATTTTCTTATGACTATAACTGTTAGACAGAGAGGGGGGCAACTATTTTCACTTATTTGTTTTACTTGAGCGGCATTTATGGAGCTCGAGATTAATGAGAACAAGGTGTTTTGTCATTAATGAGATCACATTAGATGTAATGTGTATAATAATTTAGTGGGGAGCAGAAAGAGGTGGGTATAATTGAATTACGACACAAGTCAATATCAACAGAGTCGTTTGCATTGATTCGACTTTGGAAGTATGTCTAAGGGGCTGATAGTAGTACACTTTCCGAATTACTAGTTTTTTTTTTTACATATATATATGGTGTGGAGTTTTTAGACTATTGTGGGATATTTGTTGTATGTATTCTTTTTTTTTTTATATTTTATTTATTTGTTTAATTTTAGTTCTAACCAAAAGGTTGTGGGTTCAAGCCTCGCTGAAGGCATGTGTGAAATATATATTTGTGATATTATTAAAATTTTTGTTCAAAAAAAAGAATATTAGTGCAAAAGACGAATAAAAAAGGGTTAAAAGGGTTAAAAAGGATAAAATAGCATACCTCAACAAATCCATTCAATGTTCGCCTTGTGTGACAATTTTTCAGGTTAATATTTAACCATAAACTTGAACTATTCTACTTTGAACGTATATATGCATGATTTAACCTAAAACCAGGAAGTGTTCCCGCAAACTGTGAAAAACATATTTTTATGTACAACAACTCTAGACTACGCTTAGTCTACCTATAATAAGTATATTAATATACTTATGGATATGTTTTATATGTTACATTCATTTCATTTCATTATTTTACGCAAACTATATTAACTTGCATAGTTTTGTGTGCATGCATACATAAAATTAACCAACACATCATCACCTTTGTAATAACACATCTACTAGTATTTATGCATTCAAAAATCATTTTCCCTCCCCTTATTAAACCCCAAAATTAGCCCATCCCAAAAGGAAAACCCCAACACTTGCTTTCCAATTTACATCTCCCATACTATCCTAAATTATGTTACATCAAGCATTAACCATGGACAAGTTCCCTCAAAATGACTTTTCCCTCCCCTAGGCTGCCAAAACCATGACTGAAACCCTCCCCTAACCCCTCAGATCAGATTCACAAGATGTCATACCCTTTTTAAGAGTTAAAATCCCATGTGACTCTATGTATGACCATTCAACATGTCCTAAGTGTTCCTATATAAGCAACTACCTAACTCTTATCATACCACACCATTTAAACGCATTTTACACTCTCTTTTCCTATTTTATTTCATCAGCCAAGAAGCAAGAACAAGTGTTGGGCAAAATTCATTTAGTTAAGGGTATAAAACAAGGGTTGTTGAAGCTAAAAACTAGGGTTTCATAGTTATTTTGGGTAATTCTTGCATCATTAAGCATCCATCTTCATCCATCATTGTAAGTATTATTATTTTTATAATTTCATACATTATATACATCTCATATATGATTTATAGCTTCTTAGTATGCTTGTGTATAAATGAAACTTGTTAAAAAACTTGTTTTATAAACCCTATATTTGAGCAGATTTTTGTAGTGACTTAATGGCTTTTAAAGACCACTTTAATGGAACCCATAAGTAAAAATCTTTTCATAATATCTTAATATAGTGTGTTACCTAAAATTCTTGAGGTGCCAAAAAAGATTTGGGTTCGTATTCATTTTCAAATGATTTTTACAAGATTAGTGCGCAAAACATAGTCCTGAACTTTACATGACTTTATGACCACTTTCGGAGTAGATTGGATTTTTGGTCCAGTTAATACTTTGGTAGAGGAAATCTTAACTTAAATTTAACAAGTTAGAACAACACTAGACGATAAAAATTGAGTGAGTTATGACCAAAACAAGTTTGAGAAATATTTCTGCCTTCTGGACGGCCAGACATATGTGTTTTTTAAACTTCTTTTGGACCCTTTAAAATTTGAAACAATTTACGGAACTTATATTTCAAGAAAGATAACTCAAAAACCTTAAACTTGGGCTTTTGAAAAACATTATTTCAGTAGAAAACGAGGGAGATACGCTCCCGTGAAGTTGAGAAAACCCTATTTCAAGCCAACTATTTTAGTAACTTTTATATATAAAACACTTTTAGCTTTTGTTATAGAGTATATTTTGAACTTGGAAAACCTTAGACACAAGCATATTAAGTTATGTAGTATATTTATACATCCCATATATTTAGTGTACTCATTGTAATAAACCTAAACCACATCATTATTTAATTAGGTTACGGTTAGGACTTGTTGCATGATATACTTGTGATTATTTTCCGAATCACTACTTTACTTGAGGTAAGTTTATAGCCCCGCTTTAACTTATTTATCACTATTTTACAAATCTCGGGGTGAGATACATTGCTTGTTTTACATTTGGACGCAAGTACCTTTTAAATGATAACGGATTAGCCTAAGTAGCGGTTACCCACTATGCCCACTATCATGAACCGTTAATTACTTTGTGTAAGCACGAGTGTTATAAATTGATCTATTGGGATTAACATCTCCATTCGGGTAAGTAGCGCTTACTTGTTTCGTAGTTGACGAACAAACAAACGTATACCATGTCGGACTTCGGGTGTCTCGGGTTGGACACCCACAAGGGCAACATTACTTTGCAATGACTTGCATACATAGTGTTGGGAATTATAGATTTGATGAGACAAAAGAACAAAAGAATGAAACAAGAGGGACTAATTTGACATTATGGAATTCAATAAAAGATGGAGGATTCTACAAGATTTGGTCAAACAAGATTTGGTCAAAGGATTCCATATGCTAAAGAAGGAAACAAGATCAAGATTAATGTTGAAGATAAAGATTAGTCAAACATTAATGTTGAAGATTAATACTAATTTATTAGTTTCCTAATTCAATAAAGATTCCTTTGTAAGTCTTATGGTCTCTCTCTATATAAAGAGATCATAGACACATAGTTTTAGGTATCCAGAAAAAGTGTGTGTGTGTACACAATACAATGTAGACGTCTAGTAGTTTCTGGTATAGCCTCAAGGTCGAATTGACCCTGTTACTAGTTAGAGTAACCATTCTATATAGATCATATAGAATTTGAGGCGTGGAGTGAATATGTATGAATGATAAAACCTTGTTTAATAACATCATTGTTCTTTATATTCCGCCACATGTTTATTATGTTATTTGTAAAACGATCCTAGATGGATTAAAGGATTCTTAACAATTGGTATCAGAGCGTGGTGGCTCGTGATATCTGGGATCAACAAGATTTTAGAAGTTATATAGATTTGAGTTTCTGTTTCTTTTTCGGTGATCAAATTCGGTGATATTAGGGTTTTTTAGTCAACCCTAAATTCAGTAAAAGCAGAAAGCATGGATAGAAGAAGATATATTAAAATCACCATATGTTTTTAAACCTTGCTGCGTATTCCTTTTAAACCCTAAACATCTTGCTGCGTATGTTTTTAACTTTTAGGGTTTCTAGTTAATACTGTTTCAAGTCGTGATAAGGTTTGGAAGACACAAGGCTTCTTGATGATCGGTTTGTATCTACAAGGTTTCACAGATAAGTTGATGATGGTGTCGATCATTCTTACTACAGTTTTATCAATGTTTGTTCAAAGAAATCTTTGTGATGGTGCTGCTAGTGTGCTATTCGTGAGTGTTACTACTACTATTGAAGCAGTTTCTACTGTCAGTATCAACCGATATCGGATGACATACAGTTTTTGTTCTCGGTTGATTAGAAGTTATCGGATGACACAGATTGGATCTCGGTTGGAACAGGATTTATTCTTAAATGTAATATGGCTATGTTTTTGAGGTTTATTGAAATAATTGATTACAGAGTTTATTTGGTATCTCTTACTTGAGATTGAAGTGAGTTTTATGAAGGAGTTTACTTATTTTATCTTGAAATCGGGGTTGGGTGGTTGCATGATTTCAATGATAACTTGCTTGAACATTTACGGTTTATGATTGGGACTTGGTTTATCTAGTTTCCAGCGGTCAAGGGGTGGTTGGTTGAGGACCTGGTAAACTATCACTTAAAGGAGTTACGTTGTAGTGCTCAGTGTCACACGAAGATGTCGATGTGGATAAATTCAAGAGGTGATGTGTTTTTAGAGATTTGATCAGCACAAATTCCCTACACCGTTTTTCAATCTACAACAGTGTAAGCTTAAGTAACAAATTTGGGGGATTTTACTTTAGTTTCAAGTTTGGTATATCAAGTGTACTTCATCAGTAATCATTACAAAAAGGGCTCAGATTTGAAGATTCAAGAGATGGTAATTCATTTCGGTTTCAGGGAGCTTAATTGACAAAATGTTCTAGAGCTGGTGGAGTAAGACGTGTGGATCTCCTTTGAGGAATACAAAAACGAATCACAGTTGATCGTTTTGGAGCACTTGACACTCTTGTATCCATGTTAGGGTTAGGTGATCTAGGGGCGCTAAGTGTCCTATGCTTTCCTTAGGTAGACTCAGTCGGTTGTGACTGAGTTAGAGGAACATCAAACCCAAACACCTCCTCATACATCTGATAATGCTCCGTGTGCTTCATTTCTTCTGAGATCATCCAAGCTGTAATCTTCATTCCAACTTTGTCTTTGTATCTTCCTGAATTAAAGATATTTTTCATTATATCGTCATCTTTCAGATTGTGATACCTATCTCGAGCATGCCTTGAAAACTCAGGAAAATTAGTCATGTAATGACTAATGATGATCTTAGTAAATCTTGGATAAGGAATCGAAGATGTTGGATGATTGTTGGGAATTATAGATTTGATGAGACAAAAGAACAAAAGAATGAAACAAGAGGGACTAATTTGACATTATGGAATTCTACAAAAGATGGAGGATTCTATAAGATATGCTAAAGAAGGAAACAAGATCAAGATTAATGTTGAAGATAAAGATTAGTCAAACATTAATGTTGAAGATTAATGCTGATTTATTAGTTTCCTAATTCAATAAAGATTCCTTTGTAAGTCTTATGGTCTCTCTCTATATAAAGAGATCATAGACACATAGTTTTAGGTATCCAGAAAAAGTGTGTGTGTGTGTGTACACAATACAATGTAGACGTCTAGTAGTTTTTGGTAGAGCCTCAAGGTCAAATTGACCCTGTTACTAGTTAGAATAACCATTCTATATAGATCATATAGAATTTGAGGCGTGGAGTGAATATGTATGAATGATAAAACCTTGTTTAATAACATCATTGTTCTTTATATTCCGCCGCATGCTTATTATGTTATTTGTAAAACGATCCTAGATGGCTTAAACGATTCTTAACACATAGCATTGTTTAGCTTTGGTGTCATGAGCTTAACGCAATCGCAATTACTTTTTATTGTATATGTTACAATAGTCATAAACTTTGAATCTTGCGATCCATTCTTAATATAAACTTAAACCTATGAACTCACCAACTTTATGTTGACATTTTTAAGCATGTATTTCTTATGTGCTTAACTCGTAATGACGTTATTGAAGTGCATTGGAGTCATCATTCATCAAGACTATTTTTTATGGATTTTCACTTGCACTAAATCATTCTCGTTGTATTAAAACTATAAATTTCTTTTAATGCAAACTTTGGGACCACTTGTTTTAAAACTTATTTATTATTAATGTTTCAACGAGAGTATCTTTTCAACGACTCATATAGAGGTCATTCTCTTATATCTTGTGCTTGTGTATTATGAAGTAACGTCCCCGGTTACCTTTTCGCTGCCATATTTTAGGGGTGTTACACATTGCACCCGCTCCTATTTAATTATACCACTCTTCTCTTGAAATTAAGTTTTAAGTCTCTATGCAGCAGAATTTGTGCTACATCAAACCCACATACTCTAATCCCCTTTGAGTCCCCCATATTGTCACACCCCGCTAAAGCGAAAACACGAGGTGCAATAGGTCGAGTCTCAAAACATAAGACAATAGATAACACCATACATGATTAAATTAAAAGATACATCCAAATTACAACATTGTCGAGAACAAGTTTCCAAATTTACAACACAAGTTGTTTAAAACATAAGTTTCCCTAAAGTAAAGACAATTGTTCTTGAATCATAACACATCATGAAAGATGACATAATGAAAGCACCCATGCATGTACTTTCCTAACTTTCACCTACTGATCACTTGAAAAGCATGATAAAAATAGGTCAACTATGAAATAATGGTGAGTACACAAGTTTTAGAACAAACGTGTCCAAGAGAATTGTAATCACGGTAAAAATAACATCAACCCATATTGTTACGAATCCCGCCCATACAAGACTCGTAGCATATGGGTGCCCAAACAGTTCTGTTCAGATCAGAAATTTTTAATTTCCATCGGTTACATAATGTGCAAAAAAATGGTCTGATAGTACGTTTCAAAACAACGAGAAATCAAATGGTTGCATAAGTTTCAAATTGGTACGTTATTTATACTCTAGTGCTATTTCTATAGGGCAACTACTTAAACGTTTCAGCCGTTGTCGTTTCCATCAAAACCCTTGTTCCCTAGCGTACATGCTCTATTTATATCATAAATTTGATGTTGTTGATACTATGCACTCCATTTAAGCGAGGAGTGAGAAGGTGGATTTGCTCCTAAATAACGCTATCCATACATATCAATGTCTCATAAATGAGCTAAAAGTAGTGTAGTTACAATAGCCGTTACGACCAATAGAACTCAAGCATCAAATAAGCATACATACCAATTTATAAGTTGAGAAGCAATTTTCAATTCATTCAATTTTAAACACTTGTAACAGTACAATCATTTCAGTTTAAGTAAATCATGTCATGCTTTTCACTCCAAAACAAGAAAACGGTAAAAAAAGGGGTTATGAAAACTCACATACATACCAAGTTGCATAATAAATAGTTGCAAGATGTAACGAGTTCGCAAAATCAACAAGCAGTTTATAAGATAGTAGCAAAACAATTTATAAGACAGTGTCATGCTTTTCACCCCAAAACGAGTAAAACAGTAAAACAGAGGTAGTGAATACTCACCTTAACGAAAGAGTGAGTACAAGAGCGGTACAATAAAGAACACCTAGGCAACCCTTCGAGCGTGTACCTTCCTAAACGCGACCTAAAGCAAGTAAAAATTACTCATCAATCCCTAAACGATATGCTCGGACAAAAGATACGTCTACTAGTTTGGTCACCCGTATAAGACTCGTCAAAATATGACACCTTTACTAAAGACGTGTAAATAGACGAAAATGCTTGTTTACCCTACATCTCTATCGACAACCTCAAGATCACACAGACTCAGAATATACTTCCTTTACTTGAGTAGTAGATTGGCTCGGTCTAGAGTACTCATGACATGCTTAAATCAAATGTACTTCAAAACCACATAAAATCACATACTCTAAAAATGACCAAATCTATCTCAGTTTTAAAGTCGCTTCGAGAGATCGTTTCACCATGAACAATTTTGATTATGATCCAATCCTTCACATATCATAAAATATAGGATCTTAGGTGTGTTCATGAATTTTTATAGAATTTATAGAGTCCTTTATCCCATGCAAATAGACTAGACAAAAGGATCACATCAGTTTTGGAAAGCTAATGGATCAATCCATGCATGTCAATGATCAGAGGGTCAAGACCATTAATTTAGGTTATGGGCTTCTGGAATTCTAAGGTTAACA
Source organism: Tanacetum coccineum (assembly GCA_026074375.1). Taxonomy (NCBI): domain Eukaryota; kingdom Viridiplantae; phylum Streptophyta; class Magnoliopsida; order Asterales; family Asteraceae; genus Tanacetum; species Tanacetum coccineum. Next base: position 82,432 of record BQNB010009090.1, read on the forward strand.
CATACAACTTTTACCAAAATGAAAATCAAGTACTGATATGAAGTTATGAGTGAGATATGAGCATGAAAAGAGGAGTAAAGAAATTTGTGCATGCATGTCAGCTTTACACTTTAACTTATGATGGTTGTTTAAGGATCCAAATATTTGATCCAACAAGTGGGACCATACAATATTTAAAGATAAAACATAGATCTAACTATCAGAATTAGAATCAATGGATTTCACCATGAAATGAGTGAGTTATGAGCAAGCAAAGTCAGGTCATAAAACCTGACCTAAAAAGACAATTTTGCAACCTATCTTGTAACTATATATTGGACGACCAAACTCTTAATTTCTGGAAATAGAACCCCACATGAGGATGAGTATTGAGGAAGTTATGGCCTCTTAAAGTTGATCATAACATTGAGGCAGAATCTGTCCTAATTTCCTACTCACCACAAGTGGTGTTTATATATTAAAAATCAAACAAAACTCATGTATAAGCCCTAAAACCTTTTTAACTATGTTCTTTCAAGTTTTTAAAGTCTCAACATCAGTAGTTTAATTATCAAAAACTTTACTAAAATGCATGTTCATAAATACTATCCAAATGACCAATATGAGGGTTTTAGGTGCAAGATTCGACACAAGTCGTCTTGCACCAAGAAAATACCTTTGTGGATTTGATTTCTTGATATAGATGGGTTTTTTACTGAATTCTTAAAGTGTTTAAAGTAGAGTTTATGGATGGTGATGGTTGGGTGAAAGGTACACAATGATGATTAGGTGGATATGGGGAGTATGTTTATGGTGTTTTTAGTGTTCTTGGCTAGTTTTGAGGTGGTGGCTGGTGGGTGATGGCCGGCCATGAGAGGTGGAGGAGAAAGGAGAGAACAATTTTGATTGTGTGTGAAAAGTGTGAGGTAACAATGAATGGGAGGGTTGAGTGTATGGGGTAAAGAGAATAGTGCAAAGGGGAAATGAGGTGATTAGGTGGTTTAAGAGGTTGAGTGTGTGGGGAAGAGAATAAAAATGAATGTGTTTATGTGTGTGGGTGTGTATAGGCTGGTTTTGGGGAGGGTTTTTAAGGATATACATTATTTATTTATTTTGTTAAAAGTGTATACACAAAGTGTACAAAGTCTAGACCTAAACATTTAAACAAGAGTGCATTATCGGGTTAGTAAAAATACGTAAAATGTAAAAATAAACTAAGTTTTCAAGTGTGAGTGACACTAACAACTTAAAATGACTTGATTATATCATTGACCGTTTAGTGACATTTAAAGTCGTAGGTCGAAGGTATGTTCGTAAAGCAAGGGTTCCTAAGAAAAGTGAACACGTAGCACAAAGGTAACCCGCCAATTACAAAACTAACTCAACAAACATAGAATTAGTAAAAAATGTCACGAGTTTCTATCGGTTGCTATCCGAAGCTAGACAGTTCTCACACATATCTAGCTGACATACGTTCCAACTCATCTACACCAGACATATGAAATCTCGCTAAAATTAAATAACTACAAATATGAAATTAAGAAATCATTTAAAAATTTTAGATCGAATGAAACTAACATTTGTAAAATTATGATAACGTATTTAGAGCAAAAAAATGTTGTTTCAACACCAATAATGATAAGCATAATCTTAAATACACACAACAACAAAAAATATGACAAAGCAATAAACACCATACCTCAACAAATTCATTTAACGCGCGCCAGAAATCATCCGTGATGAATATGCTGATGTAGAACACTCAATGGTTCCCTTAGGTTCCATAGGTGCCCTTTGAATCTGGGCATATCTTGTAATCGAATCCTCTTCCAAGCATCATACATAACCTTTATATCGATTTCTTTCATCCTCCTCGTTGCAACATTGTCATTTGCAACCGATGTTCCCTTTATATCTGGTCCTAACATACGCTAAATTATTAGGATGTACAATTTCTGTTATGGAAAATCAAAAGTATTGGGCAGAAAAATAAAACATGCACATGTGTTGTAGCCGTAGATTTGTAACTTGTAAGTTTCCACCTGCGGAGTGCACATAAATCCAACAATGACAACATAAACGGCAAGCTAAAAACACCGGTGCAGCTATAAGAACCCGTCTTTAATAAGGTTTAAACCAAAAGATAATCAAAAAGCTACATCGAAGAATGCAAAACTAAAAAAATGAAAGGACTTGTTTTTTAAATATTTTAACCTATTATAAAGAACTACACATCGCTAAAACAATGACGACCACACGTCATATGCCAAAGATTTACACACAAAGCATTGGATAAATGAATCACTTAGGCATAAATTTTGACATAAATAATAAGCTGATATGCAATCACATAACTATCTGGATAACTACAACCATCGAACAATGCTACATGCCAGCCACCATTTATTGCCATCACCAACATAAGCCTCACATATGAATCAACAATTATTTACATCAAACCTAACAGCAAACGTTTTACGAATTTTTTCAGTCCAGGTCACATAAACTTGGGGAAATAATGATAGTCCAAAAACTTACCATCTTCAACAAACTAATAGACAACTTATGCAAAGAACAGCTACACACCGCTGCGGTTTCAAAAAAAGACTATCCTGAACACACTGGATTGTCAAACAACAAATCAGATCACTTTTAAATTAATAAAACTCGTTAAACACGCAACTATGACCACACCTTATAAAAAGTGTAGATATTCATCACTTAGAACCACATATTAGTCTTTATCACAAAGCACTTACTACCACATATTACACAGAATGTTTTCAAATTAATACAACTAATTAAACCACAAGTGTGACGACACCTTATAGACAACGTAGATATTCATCACTTAGAACCACCTATTAAACTTCATCACAAAGCACCTGCTACCACAGATTACACAAAATCTATGTAGCCAACAATCATAACCACATAACAAAACTGATTTGTTATGAGTATTTAAAATTAATGTTTTAAAGCACAAAATGTATGCATCCAACAACCAACCACATTAACAAAATCCAAATATATCAGAAGAACATGAATATCAATTACCTACTCTTAAATTTAAAGGCAAAATCTGTACACACAAAATATTAAATAAATGAATCGTTAAACCTGCATACACTAACATAACTAGCGGGACAACAACAGCTACCGAACACCACCACACGCCAACCACTATTTATCTCCATCACAAACAAACTTGGCAGCCAACATTATAGTAATTATTTTAGTTCACGTAAACGCACAATCTTCGAGGAACAATAACATTCACATAACAATGCAGACGCGAAAATGTAGTTCGACCCCTACCATCTTTAACAAACTAATCGATAACTCATGAAAAACCCATAGAACAACAGACTTCATAGCAAAGTATTTATAACCAAAAAACATACGGGATGTAGCGCTTAAAACTCAGCAATTATGATAGCGGCTCACGCACATTACACAATATCATATCACTAGGCAGAGAAAATAACAGACTCAAAGATCCTAATCTTTTATACATACCAAATAGATAAAAATAAATTAAAAAATCATTACGCTCCCATAATACACACATTACAGAACTTTGGCAATCACGGTGACAACTTATGCCTAACACACAAAATTCATATAACCACAAATTAAACAAACTTATCATTATGACTGCAATGATAGTGGTTACTAAGGCTAGACAATCCTGAACGTGTGAATTTTACTCCTCAAAGAAACATAGTTTGTGGCACTTAAAATGTCAGGAATTGTAAGATCGCTTACACAAATTGCACAAAATCAGCCGACCATAGATAATACAAACCGTATAAAATTTACTCCCCAAAGACACACGATTTGTGGCACTTAAAAAATCAACAATCATGAGATCGGCTCACACACATTGCACGAAATCAGATGACCACGAATAATACAACCCCTATAAATTTTACTCCACAAAGAAACACCGTTTTCGGCACTAAAAAAATCAACAATCATGAGAGCGGCTGACACACATTGTACAAAATCAAACGACCACAAATAACACAAGACATATAAAATCAACGAATGAAAGCAAAACTTGTAGCACCTGATACAAAATCAACACTTATAAACACATTAACCAAACAATCACATGAATCAAGAAATACACTACTAGCACAAAAACTACAAAAAACAACCAAATACCATACCTCAACCACTCGGATGGCAATGAAACATCCTCAGCGATTGTTAAACCACTGAAACCACTAAACACTCATCACTCCTTCAATTGGTGTGCCAGAGAAGAATGAGGGTTTCATGCATTTTGATAGTGTGTGGATGTGAGAAACAATGCAGAGATAAGCCAATCCATGTATAAGACACGTATCACACCCATGCTTATAATAATGAGGGCTGCATGTGTTATGATAATCCATGAATAAGATACGTATGTCCCTAATAGACACGTATGTTGCCACTCCCGCCTAATTTATAACGAAAATGGGCCAAACCAAAACAAATGACACAATTACCACCTAAAAACCAAACCGACCTAAAACCACACCAAAACTACATGCTTATACAAAATTCACCCAAACCATATCCAAATTCTGCTACGCCTCAGGTGTCACACCCCTCCTTGGCGGAAATACGAGGCGTGACGAAGAGGATCGTCATAACTCATTGATATAAGATAATAGAGAATTCACTAAATGAAAATCCAACACAAAATATCATGACGACTCCCGACACAAGTGAAGACTTGTATCGTGGTTAGTCACTACCACGACAAACATAGTCATAAAGTCATATAAATAGAAATCCCCAAACCGGGATAAATCCCAACGAAACAAACAACATTCTTAGAAATTTAAAGTCTCAATCTTATACGAAATGAACTACTTCAAGGAGTGTCGCCTAAGGTCTCGCTAAGCCATGCAAGAAACTCAATCCTCCTTAAGCATTGTTATTGTTAAAACCTAAAAATAAATACTTAAAAATGTCAACATAATGTTGGTAAGCTCGTAGGTTTAAGTAATAAAAGCATTTGTTGTGCATAGAGATACAAGTAGGACAATAGTGTGTAAATAAAAGCGTAGCAGCAAGAATGTATATAGGAACAAATCCATATCACACCATTCAATTGAGTTATGTAACCAAGTAACCATGTACAATAGATTTCCAAACATGTCGCCTACCAGCTGGAGCTAAACACTTGGCTTAATAGTCATCGACATAGAATTTATAGGCGTGTCATCACATAGCCTTTAACATAGTCATCAACCACAAATAATGATCAAGGAATAAACGTAAGAAATCACCCGTACAAAAATAATAATGATTAGAAGAACAAAGAGAAAGAGACATTATGTTAGATATTAGAAAAAGACTCGGTCACCCCGTGTATTTTACTGTTTATTATTGCTCGTAGTTTAATAGTTAATAGT